>MU107348.1:0-55537 GCA_012274485.2 Sinapis alba
TAGCTTGTTCCTCAAGGTTTTTGCGTGTCTCTTCTCTTCCCCATCTTCCTCTATTTATACGCCTTCCTCTTGCCCAAGTCGGTTTGTTATGTCTACATGGGCCGACTTGTCGTCAGGATGGGCCGACTTGTCGTCAGAATGGGCCGAGTTCACACTTTAATGGGCCTATGTGGGTAGATGTAATCTATCCCCAACAATACTGATGGCAAATCTTTCCTCCTCTAGCAACCACACTTTGTACCCTTTGATACCATCCGGATATCCAGTGAATATACCCTTAATCGCTTTTGGCTTTAACTTGCCTTGATCCTTGTGTATGTAGACCACTGATCCAAACCTTCTTAGGTGATTATAATCTGGTTTTCTTCCCAACCACAACTCTTATGGTATCTCATTATCAATTGCAGAGGCATGACTTCTGTTGATCAAGTAAACAGCTGAAGACACAATTTCTTCCTAGAACTCTTCTTTTAGTCCTGATTCATCAGGTAAACACTTTACTTTATCCATAATTGTTCTATTCATCCGCTCAGCAACGCCATTCTGCAGTGGCGTGTACGCACAAGTTATGTGTCTTTCAACACTTTCACTTTTACAGAAACCAATGAATTCAGAGTTACAAAACTCCAAACCGTTATCGGTTCTGAGACAACCAACCTTCTTGTTTATTTGTTTTCAACAAGCTTCTTCCACTCTCTGAACTTACCGAAAGCTTCACTCTTATTAACCAAGAAGACTACTCATACTTTTCTTGTAAAGTCGTTAATGATTGACAGAAAGTATTGTTTATGTGATAAGCTTGGAGTTGTGTTTGTGAAACCCCACCAATCAGCACAAATATATTTTAACGCTTCACCTGAATCATGCCTTTATGTATGAAAACTCAACTTCTTATGATTTTCCAAGACACAGCTTTCACAGAACGCCAGAATCCCTATCTTTCTTTTATCCAGGATTCCTCTTTTAACAAGTATTTATAAACTCTTGATACTAAAATGACCAAGTCGTTTGTGCCAAAGACTAGTTTCATCCTTAGACAATAACATAGTTTTCTTCTCCACACTGTTATTCACTTTCCCTATAACAGTCTCACCATCGAGAAAGTAGAGTGCGCCAGTCAAGGTGCCTTGAAGCGCCAGCTTCCCATTTTGGTAAAATCTGGTTTTTCCTTCTCCACCTGAATGTTTAAAACCAAGCATATCCAAAGTACCAGTGGAGATCAAGTTCTTTTTGAGCTTAGAAATATACCTCACATTTGTAAGTACCTTAATAGTTCCACCATAGGTCTTTACGTTTATCGTGCCTATCCCCTGAACTGCAACAACATTGCCATCTTCCAACAATACTTGTCTTGAATTAAGCTCCTGAAACTGATCAAACCAATCTCTTCTTGATGTCATGTGATAGGAGCAACCTGAATCGAGAATCCATTCTTCCTTATGTCGATTGTTAGATACAAACAATGCATCATCTTTTTGATCTACTACAATAGCAGCTTCTCCAGATTCATCATCGCCATACTTCTTCTTACGAGCATAGTAATTCTTCTTCACATGCCCCTCTTTCTTACAGTGCCAGCACGTGAGTCTAGAACCTGAGCCATATTTTGGTCTTACTTTACCCTTCCTACCACTGTTACTTGACATCTCTCTCTTATCAGATCTGCCACGAGCAAAGTAACCTTCACCGTTTCTCTGCAAAGAACCATAGCTATAATCTTTTGACTCCTTGATATCTAGCTCCTTTGATCTAGCAGCACTCATGACTTTCTCAAGGGATAATGTTTCCCTCCCATACTTGAGTGTTTCTTTCAATTAATTATACTGACTTGGAGTGATTCCATCAAGAGAATAGCTTGAACTTCCTCAGATACCTGCACATTCACACTTGAAAATTTTGAAACTATCTTTAAGAACTCATCAATATTCTCATCTATCGTCTGAGATTCTCATCTTAAACGCATAGAATTAAAATTGTAGGTGTATCCTATTTGGTAAAGACTTAGAGAGATACAACCTTTCCAATGTTGACAAAGTCGATGCAGCGTCAGTACACGCCTCGATCTTCTGCAGTATGTGATCGCCAACATTAAGGATGATAAGATTCAACGCTTTCTCAGATCGCTCCAGCCTCTCTGACTCTTCTCTCTGCAGTCTTTCTTAAACACATCCTCATCCTTCAATCCCAAGACTGAAAGATGAGCAAGCATACGCTTCTTCAACAAGGAGAAATCTCTTTTACCATCGCACCTCTCAACATCGATCTGTGCGTTCGCCATTGATTAAACAGCTTCAAAATCAGCAACCTTGATTCAACAACCTTAATCTCTAATACCACTTGTTGGTGTTAAAGCTCGTTTTGACGTTCAACACAAAATGTGATGTTGTTCAACTTCAATCTCAGGTTATACACGAACACAAAAATCTCATGAAAACGCTCAGGAATACAAATACGCAGGAATTGAAAGAGAACAAAATAAAAGCAAGAGCACACACACAAATTGTTTACCATAGTTCACAGATGTGGCTACGTCTCTGGGGCCTGGCAAGGCAAATTACTAACTCTCCAAGATCACACGACGGCTGTGACCTAAAGTTTGTAATCCTAACATAATCTATCTTTTGTGTGTTTTTATAACATATAAAACCCACAAGCTTTGCTTTTATACTAACCAAAGTCTGTTACAACTGATAACCGGTTTAATAACTGTAAACCATTGAGTAATAATTAATCGGACGTTAACTAACGCCATATAACCCAATTATCAATCTCGCCTTAGTTTAAACTCCAATATAGCTGATTCTTCATCATTAAAGTAACATAGAAGAAAGAGAAAATAATATGGAATGTGAAAAGAGGAAAATGAAGATGTTGAAAGTCAATATATTTTTCCATAAATACCTGAATACTTGGCTAAGTTGCTCTACAGGCGTAAGATAGCTGGCTCCCTCTTTTGGGCTTTTTCTTCTCCCTTGCTAAAATACTCTGCATAGTAAGGTGGGACCTGTGACAAACAAACACGTTTCTAGAAAAGTTATCCTCCTTAGTGGATTTTTCAAGACTTCTTTCTCAGATCTTATCCGCTGTCTAGGGTTTTTTCTTGGTGTTCTTCCTGTTTTCATCAATATACTGAAGTCTTCGGTCAGTTTCAATCAAAGGGAAAGGATTTCAAGATACGAAGTTAAGAGATCGCTTTCAATCTTTGTAGAAGTCAAAGGAGTTCTGGGATTTCAAGAGTGGTTGGGAGCGTTAGATCCTGATGTCTCACCATCTGGATAAAGTGATGCTGCAGATGAAGATAGAGGAAGATGACGAACCGTTTGTGTTACCAGACTGACCAGAGTTCTATTCTACGGAAAGGAACTAAGCCTAGTGGGGAGGCTGCTAAATCCTCAGTGTCAAAGAATGGGGGATCTTATCCTTGATATGCCGAGGAAGTGGCAACTTTACAACAGAGTCAGGGGTGTGGCATTATCAAAGGAGAGATTTCAGTTCATATTCAAACACGAGCACGACTTAATCGATATATTAAGCAGAGGTGTTCACACTTTCAACAACTGGTCAATCGTGGTGGAGAGTTGGATGGAGAAGCCACCGGAAGACTATCTTAACTATCTATTTGTGTGGGTTCAAATGAGAAATATACCGGTGAATCACTATACTCCTGAAATGATTTCAGCTTTGGGAGAATTGGCAGGTCATGTGGTAGAGGTACCCTTCGATCCGTAAAAGGCGCAAGTAAAAGATTATGTTAGGGTCCTGGTGCAATTCGATGTTGAGAAGCCGCTGCGAAGGTCCAAAAAGCTGACTCTACCTGGAGGAGAAGTAGTGAATATCTTGTATGATTACGAGAGAATCCAGAAGAGATGTTACTCTTGTCAGAGACTAACGCACGAGCAATCGCATTGTCCCTGGTTATCGGTGGAAAAGAGCATAGCTTCGCAAGGATTGGGATCTTCTGCAGAAAGAAGGAATACCGAAGTGGGGGCTAAGCTGGATGAGTCGGACCCTCTTTGTGGTGTCATCTCAAAAAAGTTCCTAGGCTTGGACTCGGCGTCAGGAAAACCTAAGATTGCCAAGGAAGTTATGGATGGTATGAGACAGTATGTGTTGGCTGTTGAGGGCCAAGAGAAGATGGCAAGAATGGAAAGAGTAAAGAAATCCTTACTTGATTTGGAGAATGATCCTTTGGGTCAGAAAGTTATGTTGAGATTGGAGCCATCTCCGTTAGTGTCTAACAGTCTTGACAAAGGGAAAGGAGTAGTGTTTGACTTCAGTGCTCAATCGGAGGCGGCGCCATGTCAAGACAAACTAACGGCTAGTGCTATCTTAGCGGGTGAGAAGGTCCTGCAATCTGGGAAAGTAGTATCCCTACCTCCATTTCCCATGACCGCTGTGGGTTCAATCCAACCTGGTGCTCTTGCGGAGAGTTCAACGGGTTTCAGTATTGGTATCTATGATACCAGTCTATCCGGGACTCCCCTCAAGAAATCAAAACAGAGGAAAAGACCAGGAACTTTCACCAGGAAAGCGAGGGGAAAAAAGACAGTGAAAGAAGATGTTGGGGCTGGGACAGCAATCGGTGAAGGGGTCTTAAGTGAGAGCAAGAGGAAAGCACAAGATGATGTTGAGACATCTCAAAGCTCTGCAAGGTTTAAGAAACCATTGGTGGTCCCACATGAGGGACCGTCCAGTATCTAAATGACTATGGTGAGCTGGAATTGCCAGGGACTGGGCTGTGCACAGGACTTGGTAGTTCCGAGACTACGGGAGATGCGTCAAGAACATTTCCCGGATATTTTGTTTTTGATGGAGACAAAGCAGAGCAGAGATGTTCTGGTGGATCTGCAGACATGGTTAGGTTACGATAGGATTCTGACTGTCAATCCTGTCGGGTACAGCGGTGGCCTAGTTCTAATGTGGAAGAATTCAGTGGATATTGATTTTAAGTTTGTAGATAAGAACCTTGTGGATTTTAATGTTAAATTTGGTAAGGATAATTTCTTTGCATCCTGTGTGTATGGGGAACCAAGTAGAAATAACAAATCGAAGGTTTGGGAGCGGTTGACTAGGATTGGAGCTCATAGAAAGGAACCTTGGTGTATGATGGGTGATTTCAATGAGATAAGAAACAATGGAGAGAAAATAGGAGGTCCAAGGAGAAGTGAAGCGTCATTCCAGCAGTTCAATGACATGCTGAGTATTGTAGAAATGGTGGAATTACCCAGCAGTGGTAATAGTTTTACGTGGGGAGGGAGGCGTGGTGACTTATGGATACAGTCCAAGTTAGACACAGGCTTTGGTAACAAACGATGGTTCCAACTATTCCCGGCCTCTAATCAAGTCTTTATGGACAAGCGTGGATCAGATCATAGGCCGGTCATGATTAAATTGATAACGGACTCAGATACAGTACGAGGCAGCTTCCGGTTTGATCGAAGATTCATTGACAAACCAGGGGTGAAAGACGAGATCAAGAAGGCCTGGCTTACTAATCATCCCCTGTTTGAAGCTTCAGTTTCAGATAGAGTGAAAAGATGCAGGAAGGCTTTGAGTAATTGGAAGAAGAAAGAAAATCTCAACTCCAGGGACAAGATTATACAAATCCAGTGTGCTCTGGAGATAGAGCAATCCTCAAGTGCCCCCACTAGTATGAGATTTAATTATCTTAAAACAGAATTGATCAAAGCTTATAAGGAAGAAGAAATTTACTGGAAGCAGAAAAGCAAAGATAAATGGGCAGTAAAAGGGGACCTAAACACGAAGTATTACGACGAATCAGTGAAGATGTACAGGGCGAGAAACAGAATTGTCAAGCTGATGGATGGTAATGGGCGAGAACAATTCTCTGAAGCGGCAAAAGCGGAAGTTGCAACTGAGTATTTTAAGAAGTTGTTCACCTCAACAAATGATGGGGATTTCAGTGAGATTTTTGCTGGTTTTAATGCTCGAGTTACGGATGGGATGAATGAATTCTTGACTAGGGAGGTTACCTCTGAGGAAGCTAGAGAAGCGGTTTTTGCTATCAAGCCAGGTAGTGCCCCAGGTCCTGACGGAATGACCGGTTTTTTCTTTCAAAAATACTGGGAAACGGTGGGAGATCAAGTGACCAAAGAAGTTCGGCTCTTCTTTCAAGATGGTACATTTCCAACTGACTGGAATTACACTCATCTGTGTCTCTTACCAAAAATCCATGACCCCATCCTTATGACGGATTTGAGACCCATAAGCTTATGCTCAGTCTTGTATAAGATTATTTCAAAGATCATTGTCAGCAGGCTGAAGCCGTTTTTATCAGAGTTAGTCTCTCCTACACAGTCTGCTTTTGTGGAAGAAAGGTTAATTTCAGATAACATTCTGATAGCTCATGAGATGATACATGCACTGAGGACAAATGACAAAGTCGCGAAGGAGTTCATAGCTATCAAATCAGATATGTCGAAGGCGTACGACAGAGTTGAATGGGGTTATTTGAGTGCTATGCTTCATGCTTTGGGTTTTGATGGAGTATGGGTAAAGAGAGTCATGTTCTGTGTCACTACGGTAACTTACTCCACGCTGATAAACAATCAACCGTTTGGCTGCATCCAACCAGAGAGGGGACTGCAACAAGGGGACCCTTTATCTCCCTTTCTGTTTGTTTTATGCACTGAAGGTCTCATCCACATGATTGAACGAGCGGTGAGCAGGGGAAAATTACGCGGAATTCAATTCTCGGAGGAGGGGCCTATGATTCACCACATGCTTTTTGCTGATGATAGCGTGATTATATGTCAAGCATCACTGAGTCAAGTATCTGAACTGATGAAGATTCTGCGGATCTACGAGAAAGCCACATGACAGAAAGTTAACTTAAAGAAATCGGCAATTACTTTTGGAGCCAAGATTGACGCCATATCTAGACAACTCTTCAAAGATATCACGGGATAGAAAAAGAAGGAGGGACAGGCTCCTATCTTGGTCTGCCAGAGTGTTTTAGTCGCTCAAAAACAGAAATGTTGGTTTACATCTACGACAAGCTCAAAGATAAACTATCCTGTTGGTTTGTGAAACTGCTTTCGCTTGGTGGGAAGGAAGTGTTGCTGAAGGCAGTAGCGATGGCCATGCCGGTGTATGCGATGTCATGCTTTAAATTGACAAAGAAATCTTGCGAGAATTTGACAAAAGCTATGGCGGACTTTTGGTGGAATGCATTGGAAAACAAAAGGAAAATTCATTGGCTCAGTTGGACAAAGCTATGCATGGCGAAAGAACAAGGGGGGGTTGGGGTTTAAGGATATCCAATCCTTTAATCAAGCCTTTCTGGCCAAACAAGCGTGGAGGATCCTAAACAATCCGGATACCCTATTTGCAAGATTGTACAAGAGTAGATACTTTGAAAATGGGGAGTTCTTGACGGCGAGTAATGGTCCAAGACCATCATATGGTTGGCGCAGCATCCAATTTGGTAAGGAATTATTACAGCAAGGCATTACGAAGCAGGTAGGAGATGGCAAGACTATATCGGTTTGGGTGGACGCGTGGATAGAGGGTACCGAGAGAAGAAGACCGTTAATGAAGAACTTATTTGTGGACCTACTCCTCAAGGTCAGTGATCTTATAGATGTAACCAATAATTGTTGGAACTTGGATCGCCTTGAGGACCTGTTTTATGAAGAGGATATCCGAAGAATCCTCAGAATGAAGATTGCTCCTGATCAAAACGATTTCTGGGTATGGAATCACAATAAGCATGGCAGTTACTCAGTTAAATCAGGGTACTGGTTCATAAATACTCAAATCACAAGCGATCTGAGACGAGAGGCGGAAGCAAGACCGTCCCTAAATGATCTTAAAGGAGCAGTGTGGAATATAAGAACAGCACCAAAGATCAAAACTTTTATGTGGAGAGCTTTAAGCAATGCCATACCGGTTGGGGAACTATTGGTTAGAAAAGGCATAAAACTGGATCCGTGCTGTCAAGCGTGTGGTCACCAAGGGGAGTCCATCAACCATTTGATCTTTGAGTGCGCAATTGCTAGAAAAGTATGGGCCCTAGCCAATCTTCCATCTCCCATGAACGGCTTCGATAAGGTTTCTCATTTTTCAAATATGCATTATTTAATGATGCTGATGAAGAATTTGGAAGTACCTGAAAACATTAGGAATATGATCCCGTGGGTAGTATGGTACTTGTGGAAGACAAGAAACGGGATTATTTTTGAGGGGAGAGCTTTTGTTGCAAGCAATGTGGTCACAAAAATTACGGAGGAGGCCAACGAGTGGAGCATGGCTTAGAAAGTCGAGAAACAAAAAGAGGAAGAAGAGTGTATTCTCCGAGAATCAATACCACGCCGATGGGCGGCACCGGTTAAGGGATGGTCCAAATGCAACATTGGAATAGATTGGGAAAAAAAAACTTCAAGGAGTGGAGGATCATGGGTACTAAGAAACGAGTTAGGGAAAGTTCTCATGCACAGCCGCAGGGCTTTCTCCAATATCACTTCTCTGGATGAAGCTAAACTGCAAGGAGTTCTGTGGGTCTTAGATTGTTTAAGCTTTCATCACATAAACAGAGTGATAATTGCGGTGGATGACTTAACGCTAACAAAAGTTATTCTTAGACCGAAAGCATTGCCGAACTTTAGAATCCAATACGTTGAGTTGGAGAGAAGGTTGAGAAGATTGGAATGGTGGAGATTTGTGAAGGAGGACAGATCAACAAACAGAGGGGCCTTCCTCATAGCGCAAAGTGCTTCTAAAGGTGGTTTTTCGCAATCGTATGTCGTGTATGGTGCGCCAAACTGGCTTCGTGATGTCTTTGAGAGTGAGGAATCCTCTCCCTCTGCGTAGTTGATAAGTGCCCCTTTGTAGTGGCTATTTTTTGGTGAAAATACACAGGAGGTCTGTGTGTGGTTGTTTAGGGTGATGATTTTATTGATGGTTTGCTTAGGATCCTGTAGGTTTTTGGGTTGGTTTACTAGTTCTCGATCCTTGCTATCTGTAAAAGAATGTTGTTTATCTGTAACCTTATATTAATCTAACTGATGGAAAAAAAAAAAAAAAGATGTTGAAAGTGGGAAGGATGTTGAATCCATTGTACATAGTCTAAGAAAAGTCTTGTTATTGAGTAAAACAAAACACTGTAAGAGTCCAGTCTGTCCACAAATGTATTACTCGGCAACATGTTACTAACTCAGTGACTGCACGACGACCATAGCGCATAAAAACTACTATAATTTTCAACGACAATATTTAGGCTTTACAAACAGAATATATTAAGAATAAAAGTGCCTTAAATTATCCAGATCTCCAGTGTTTGTGACGTTGCATGACATAAATTAAATTAATAATGTTTCACTGATCACAGGAACCTCGTCTGTGATCTCCCTTCATGGAATACTCCATGACCTTAAGTTTGTTCCTCGTAACTGCAATATGACTGCTGATGGGTTAGCTAAACCAGTTGTCTTCTTTTCAAACTCCCCCTTTGAGATTGTAAACTCTGTTCCAGTTTAAGTTTTATGAAAAGAAAGGTTTGACCAAAAAAACAATGTTTCACGATGGTTATTATGTTACTATTTTGCAACAACTATGAAATATTACAAATTGTGTCAAATCACTTTAAATTTCATAAAATTAAAAGCTAATTTCTACTAGCGTTTGCAGTTGCAGGCGATTAAAGATAGATAAATAAATATAAAAATATTTTAATTTAAAATTTAAAATTAAACATTATAAATATAATATAATATATATATATATATTTAAATTTAAATTTAAATTTACTAATAATATCATTCTTATTTTATAAGAACTTTAAACCGAAACTATTCGCTATAATTTTAAACATTAATATATTTACATATATAAATGAAATAAAATATTTTTTAAAAGTTCTAATATAAATCTTTAAAATAAATTATTATTAAAACTATAACTTTCAAAAAACTAAAATATATATATGTAATATTGTTACTAATTATATTATAGTAATTGTTATTATTATATTTTATTATATTATTATGTTTTTGATACTTTTATAATGTTATAATGTGTTAATATTAGTAATTTATTATTAAACCGCTGCAATATCTCATAATCAATCAGTCACAAATATCTCACATACACAACAATTTCTAACTGATGTAATAGTCATACAAATCGCTTAATGCTAGAAACCGCAGTCACCTAGATTCACAAACTCCCGCAGCTGTAACCTCAACCGCTACGTTTCAACAAGTCAGCCTTTAGTATATGTCTCTCTAGAGGTAGAACAATTCTGTAGTGATTTAAAATAACTCATTTTTTAACTTTATAATACTATCTTCAATAGTTGTCTTTATTGTTTACTTAAAAAATAGAATATCATAAAAATAGAGAAGGGTTTTGCTCCAATGATTACCTCTTTTTCTACTCTAAAAAATATTCTAAATATATTCCTTTTCTATTTATTTATTAATTTATTATATAATCTTTAACTTTTAAAATATTAAAAGTTTACTCACTTATGTTATTTTATAACAATATACAACCACAATTACACTATTTATACGCTAAATGATTATTTTAAAATTAAAATTTTATTATAATATATAATTATAAACAAATGATATATTAAATATAGTATTTAAATGTATATAATTTATTTTGGTAAAAAATTAAAGACATATAAAAGTCAGAGGTCACTTTATAAGGAGAAAATTTCACTCTACAATAGAGTAAGAAACAGTATCACTCTGTATTTGAAGTATTAGTGTTCATTTGTTTATATTTAGTGCAACATATATTGCACAACTGTAGTGATTTTCGCTCTATATTTAGCATTTGAAGAGAAAATTGGAGATTCTCTAAGCGTTGATGTTAGATAGAGTTGGACAAAATATTTGTAAATTTTAATTTAATTAGTTATTCATTTTGTTTTGAACCAAAAAAATCTATATATGTAACTCTACAAATCAAAACAAATATTAATATATAATATTTATAAAAAATAAAATAAGAAAATCACAAACCCTAATATTTTAAAAACGAATATTCAGTCTGATCTGTTATATGCGTTTATATAAATATAATTTTAAAAAGATATATATATATATAATATATAATTTATATAAATATTATCTTTTATATAATTTTATAATATTTTTATTTATTAAAATTTATATTAGTTTTATAATTTTATAAAGAAATATTTTTTATAATAAAATATTTTTATTTATATTATTATAAAAATTCAATTTATTTTTTATTTTATTTGTACAAATCAAATCAGATATTCAATTAAATCTAAAATTTTGAAAATATTTAGGAAATTAAATATTTGAATGACTACAAATTTGGTCAGATCAAATAACTGATTATTTGAACGAAACAGAACAAATCATCAATACTTTTAAAAATTTGGATATTCCATGTGTTCATCTCTGATGTCAGGGTGTCAAGAATGGCGGGCGGTGCCTGAATAGGATTGGCTTCATTATCCTCCCTCAGGCCATTGGAAATAGGATTGGCTTCATTCGTTCATTATCCTCTCGTTCTGTGATCTACATTAATTTAAACAAACTATTGAATTCATTACCTACCCCACCCAACTCTGCCGGCCCTATCCAAGTTGTCAATTTCAAAATTAATTCAATATTTAATTATTTACAATGAAGTCTACAAAATCTGTTTCAGTCATTTGATATCAAATTTTAGAAATTGTGATTACCCAATTCGATCCAAAAGTGTGAAAAGAATGAACAACTGGCTAGTTTTTCATTTTTATATTATAAAATAGAAAATCAATCAACGCTTTCTGCGATTTTATTTAGATACATCAGATGAACAAAAATAAGAAATACAAACAATCAAAATGACAACAAGCGAATTTAATGACAACCAACTAACTTGACTTAAAATAATAATCCGAATTCAGTAATATTTTATATTTTCACCTACCTGTAAAAAAGTAAAATAATAAAATTATTTATTATTTATCATAATTTTATTTTATTTATCATAATTTTATTATTATTTAATTTATTTTTTATTTTTTTAAAAAAATAATTTGATTTTTAATTTTGTTATTTTTAGTTAAAAGCAAACTTAATTAAAAATTTATGAGAAATATCTTTGGATAGCATAAAAAATTTTTTTATCATAAATATGGCATCTAAAGATCAAAATGACAAAAACATTTCATTAAAGAGGTAAATATATAGTTATATGGGCAATTCTCTTAAATATCCCTTTTTAAGTTTTTGTCACAAAATAGCCCTAAAAAAATAAAATGACCAAAATAGACTTTTTTTTTTTTTGAAATTTTGATTTTTTTTTATTTTTTTTTTGAAATTTGAAACTCTAACCCCAAACCCACCCCTTTACTCTAAACCCTAAAGTCCAAATTAGTTAACCCTAGGGGTATAAATGCATATAAATGAAATTTTTATCTTCTAAAAAAAACATTTTGGTCATTTTCTTCCTTAAAAGCTATTTTTGTGATAAACAACCTAAAAGAGGCTATCTAAGGGAATTTCTCTAGTTATATCCTAAGATTAATTAATATAAACTTAATGTTTAGAGTTAATGGATGAAATTTTGAAAGTGAGATTAAGAAATAAAAATAAATATTAAAATAAATTTTTTAATAATATTTTCAAAAGTATTTTCGAATTTTAAAAAGAAAATATGAAAAATTAATAAAAAATATTTTTGAAAAAATCAAAAAAAATTATATAAAAAATTAGAATTTAAAAATATGTAATTCAAAAAATAATTTCAGTTATTTATTTATTTATGTTATATTTATATATCTATGGTATAAAGGTCTTTTGCCTCGATAATAAAATATATTTTGGTTATTTTCCTTATTGAATGCTCCTTTGTGACAAAAAGCTTTAAAAAATCTATATTTGAGAGAATTTTTCATAATTTATTTCTGTTATATGTTTATCTAATGATTAAATTATAATTTCAAGTAGATTTTATTTGTATCTAGTTTATTTTGGTTAAAATATGTTAAATCGATCAAATTATTATTTTTATTTATCCCAATAAATCAATACCAATTATTAGAAAAATACTGTACTATAATATATTTAAATTCAAAAATTCAAATAAATTTAATAATTTAGAACTCGATTAATTGTCAGCTTTTTTGGACATCAAAAAAATATTTTAATACTCAAACTAGAGGTTGTTTGTAGATCCAAATTGGAATAGAACAACTAATAAAATAATTACTACAATGAAAAGTACCAACAATGATAGCCAAACTATCTGATGTCCGATTTTGTTCTCTTGATATGTGAAAAATCTTTAAATCTAGAAATTGTCTCTGAAGTAATACCTCATTTCCTAGCTACGTGGAAAAGCTCGGCTATCTGTGTTGATACAATTTCCTTGTAGTCAATTCGAAAATGTTGACAATCTGTGTGCTGTAGCATCGATTCCATTGCATAAACTAAGATTTTCAATTCTGAATACAAAGAAAACGTACAATTTTCTTTGTTTCTCAGACTCAAGAATTTTTCAAATTCTGATTCATCCATCTATACCGAACCTCATTCACTCTATTGTGCCTCTGCATCTATCTACTAGACAAATATTCTCAAAGCTTAGGACTGATATAATATTTGTTTGGTTTAATGTTTGAGTCTCATTCGATGTTTTAAAGTTTGCGTCAAACCATCCATGCCATTCAATTTCCGCATGTCACCAACCCAAGAGAATCCTGTGTAATTCCTTGAAACAACTTATTGTTACGAGCTTTCATAGATACCAAATAATCCAAGGATATGAGTTTCTATCTAGTTCTAAAGTTTTCGTTTCTTTCTTTTTCCAGAACAATACTTGGACCAAATAATTCAAATTGGTATAAACGCTCATTGTTGAGAAAATACTTGGACATAATGGTGTTGAAGCTAGGGCCCATGTTTGCAAGGTGAATGAGCTATTGAAGATGGTATGATTGACTAATTCATCAAATTTTCTACTTCTTGGACAATAATTGTCACAATGCATATATGGTTGTGTTAAATTTCATGTAACTGTTATATAACCAGACACTAGCTGCCATATAAGATGGAGAATTTTCAATGGTGCATTTAATTCTAGATACAGACTTTTAACTTAGGGTGAGACTGGTTTTTCCGTTAATATCTGTAAACGCAAACTTTGTAGTTAGTATTGGTTGTTAATATTTTGCAACAATTACAAAAAAATGTTGTAAATTGCTTCAAATCACTCTAAACCTCATAAAATCAAAAGTTGATTCTCGTTTGCGGTTACGGACAATTGCATGTAGATAAATATATATAAAAATATATTTATTTTTTTTAATTTCTAATAAAATATTATAAATAAAAAATATATTTTATATTTTAATTTAATTCACTAACTAATTTTTTTATTGAAATTATAACTTTCATTTAAATTAAAAATATAATATTGTTATTAATTATATTATATTAATTATTATTATATTTTATCATAGCAGTATGTTTATAATTTTTTAGAATGTTATATAGTATTGATATTGATAATTTATTATTAAACCATTATATTATCTCATAATCAATCAGTTATAAATATTTCGCAAATACAATAATTTTTAATTGATGTATTAATCGTACGAATTGCTTAATAACATACCGTAGTCACCCCATTCGTAAATTCTAATCACAGCTGCAATTGCTGCGTTTCAATCAGTTAGATCTTTAGTGATACTCGGCCCTGCACCCATAACCTCTTGTTCACGATAAAGAATTTAATTGCCAGTTTATTTAATTAATAAATCTAACTATAATATTGTAGATATCACTCGATATATAAGGATACAATGAATGAAACCGTTGTTGTTGAAACGACATATACTAACACGCCACTACCTTTCTATCCCTTGGTATACATTTTTATAACAATCATATAAACATATTTTTAATTAAATAGAATTTTACTTCATTTCCAGATCTTCTCATCGATGGTCATATGTAAGATGAATAGACGAGATTATCTCTAACGAAGATTTAGAAATGATCTCGGCTAAAGTTGTCATAAAAGATCAAAAATAGATGGTTGGAATTTGAAATTTGTATAAAATCCAATCAGATTTTTGTTATATTTTCTGAAAATCACATGGGATTTGGTTTTCTAAAAACAAATGATACTAATAAGTCTATTTATGGGAGAGAAAACAAAACCCATAAGTTTAAAGAGGAATTCTAACTTTATCTTTAAAATGATACTATTTTTCAAATTAATCCTATTAAAATATGATTATAAATAATTTATACATTTAATGAAAATCACAATTTTACCAAAAATACCTTTATTTTATTAAAAATTATTAATAATTTTGGTTTGGGGCCTATAGACACACTTAAATTAATAAAGAGAAAATTTCAATTATATCACCATCAAAGATGTCACTTTTCAAATTTACCTTTAATGAATGACTATTTTCATAAATACACTAAGTTTATAATAAAAAAAATACTAACCTAATTTTTCTAAATATTTATAAAATATTTATAAACCCAATCACACCAACTTAATACTAAACCCTAAGCAATAATCACTAAAGGTTTAACTCAAATATTAGTAAATTTTTGATTGAAGGTATTTATGAAAAATGGTACTTAACTTGTGGTATTTTTAACAACTTCTCATGAATCAATAAATATTAGACCTACATATGCTAACCTTATATTTAATATAAACTAGATCTGGACCCGCGCGCCAGCGCGGATATTAAGTTTGCGTTTTTATATACGTTAACATAGATGTAAAGATATATGGATGGGCATTTTACCCGATATTTGAACCCGTATCCAAACCCGACCCCAAAAACCTGAACCAAAATCTGAACCGAAGTAGCAAAATACCCGAACAGATATTGAATTAGTCGAGATTGGATATCCGAACCCGAATAGATATCTGAAGGTATTCTTTAAAATAATATAATATACATATAATTACAAGCATTAAAACACAACAAATAAACTGAAAAACACACACATTAAAATATGAAGCTTAAAGAAAATACATTAATTTAAGTAAAAAAGACAAGCATTAAAAATAGAAAGCATAAAAACACATTAATTTAAGTGAAAAAGACAAACATTTAAATAGGAAACTTAATTAAATTTTCAATGGCATGCCATTGTAAATAAACGTGAAAACTTAGAGGTATTTTTTATTGGGTACTTCTCTTTTAATAAGATAGATATTCTAAATTTAAATATTAGACCTACATATATTATGAAATCTATATAAATTAACAAATATAGTAAAATCAAACATTAGAAACTTAATTAAATTCTCAATGACATGCCATTGTAAATAAAAGTGAAAACTTAGAGGTATTTTTATTGGGTACTTGTCATTTAATAAGATAGATATTCTAAATTTAAATATTAGACCTACATATATTATGAAATCTATATAAATTAACAAATATAGTGAAATCAAATATTAGTTTCTTAAATCCAAAAATTAATGTTAAAAGTAGATCATTTTAATATTATGCATATTTTCAAGAGAAATTGGTAAAAATACAACAAGTTAAGTATTACTTTTCAAAAATACACTCAATCAAAAATATATTAACATTTGGGTTTAGAATTTAGTGATTATTGTTTAGGGTTTAATATTAAGGGTGCGGGGTTAGGCTTATAAATATTTTATAAATATTTAGAAAAATTAGCTTAGTATATTTTATCATAAATATCTTAATCATTCATTAACGGTAAATTTGAAACATGGTATCAAACTTGTGATAAAATTGAAATTTTCCCTATTTTAAATACATACCAAAACTCTACATTCTACACCATATATCATATACATATTTGAGTATCATTTTTTCATATATCATATTATTTAACGATTGAAAATGAATATATACCCATTTTAAAAAAAACTATTATCTAATATATCATTTCGTACATAATATTGATAGGGGAATTACCAAAACTGACTCAAAACTTGATTTTGAATACAAAAATGCATCACAAATTCAATCCAATGCAAAAGTAACATAAAAAGCTAGTGAAATTACAACAACCTCCTTATGATCAAACAAAAAACTTGTATTGAGGTTTACCATTATAACCATCTGCATGAGAAGACTTACAAAGAAGACTTCTTTGTAAGTCTTCTCGTTCAACAGATCTTTAAAATAATTGAATTTTTTATAAAAAAATATTTTGATGGGAAAAATTGAAATCATGTAACATTAAACATTTCTAAATGTTATAAATTTAGCTTTACTAAAATTGAATTATTTTCAACATAGATGAGTGAATGAGGATTGAGTCATGTTAGTCATTGGTTTATGGTTCAGTAACATATGTTATACTATTATTGGTATTCTTAGGGTTAGACTTTGAAATATTTCTCATGCATTCATATTACAACTCATCAATTCGGTTATTATGAGTCTTACAAACTTTTGGCTGTCTGCTTTCAGGTTACCAAAAGCATATTTAAAAAAGATTGAGAAGTTATGTTCATCCTTTCTTTGGTCTGGTCCAAAACTGAGTTCTAGAAAGGCCAAAGTCTCTTGGACATAAATATGTAGACCAAAGTCTGAAGGTGGATTGGCTGTTCGATCATTGGTAGAAGCAAATAATGTGTCATGTTTGAAGCTAATCTGGAAACTGCTCTCAGCAAATCAGTCACTTTGGGTTCAATGGATCAAAATATATCTTATAAGGAAAGGTTCCTTCTGGTCTGTCAGTGAATCAACAAGAGCAGGCTCTTGGATGTGGGCTAAGTTACTTAAATTGAGAAGAATGGCAAGAAGTTATCACCAAGTTGATGTAAGAAATGGAGAGAATACATCTTTCTGGCATGACACATGGTCTCCGTTGGGATGTTTCTCAGATATTCTAGGAGAGAGAGGGGCAACTGACTTGGATCTATCTACTCATGCTGCAGTAAAAGAGGCTATGATGTCTCATAGAAGGAGAAGACACATAACATATATTCTCAATCAGATAGAAGATGAAATTGCTGAGAGAAAGGAAAATGCAGATACTGCAGAGGATGTTAGCATGTGGAAATGAATGGGGGAAAATACAAGAAGAAGTTCTCAACAAAAACCACTTGGATGCTGCTAAGAGAACAACAGCCGCTATGCCAATGGAGCAAAGGAGTGTAGTTTCAACACTCTACACACAAGTTTGCTTTCATGACTTGGTGTGCTCTGAAAAATTGTCTTGCAACAGGGGACCGCATGCTTAAATGGGGTAGAAATATTGATGGGAGCTGTATTTTTGTCAGGATCCTATTGAATCACGACACCATCTTTTCTTCAAGTGTCATTTCTCAGCTGAGGTGTGGGAGAAATTGACGCGAACGGTTCGAGGAGATCGATACACAACTGATTGGCCAAACATTATTTATCTGATATCTGAAACTAATGGAGATAAGATGACTTCCTTTACTATCATATATGTTTTTCAAGCAACAGTCCATAGCATATGGAGAGAAAGAAATCAAAGGAGACATAAGGAAGTTCATTCTACACCAGTGCAGCTTGTTGAATTCATTGATAAGGGAGTTAGGAATCGTTTCAGCTCTATTGTGATGACGGGAGACATGCAATATGAAGGAGGATTAAGATACTGGTTTACCACAAGGATAGAGTAGAAAAATATTTTGTTTTGATTCTTTTATTCTTTAAACAAAATTGCACTTGATGTAAAAAAGTTTTTTGAATAAATTTAACATTAATTAAAAAAAAAACTTTGAAATCTTATCTTTTTTTTTTATTTGACATATATGTGTTTGGTGACTATTCAATATCTTGATTTAAACACTTTCTAAGTATTTTTTAAGTTTAAAGAAGTGTTCTTTGCTTAGTTGTTTGATTATAGGGTTTGGAAGACTTATATAAGACTTATGGAAGAAGTCTTATGACATATCATGCCTAAATTTTTGTAGAATTTAGGGTTCCCGCCTAAATTTTAAAAGAATTTAAGTTTTCCGCCTGAATCAAAGTCTTCCAGAAGTCTTTGGGAAGTCAGCCAGGGAAAATCTTCTCATGTATTAGATCGTAAAAATAATTATTAAAATTTATAAATAAAATTTTGGAAGGGAAAAAATCAAAATCATGTATTAATAAACATTTCTAAATGATGAAAATTTAGTTTTACTAAAATTGAATTATTTTTAACATAGATGAGTGAATGTAGATTGAGTCATGATAGTCTTTGGTTTAGGGTTTGGTAACATATGTTATAGGATTGGTTGTATTTTTAGGATAAGATTTTGAAATCTTATCTTTTTCATTTTTTAATTTGACATATATATGTTTAGTGACTATCTAATAACTTGATTTAAACAATTTTTAAGTTTTTTTTTAAGTTTAAGGAAATGTTTTTTTTTTTATTATTTAGTTAGTTATTTGATTTTAGGGTCAAGAAAACTTCTCTGTATCAAAAATATTTAACCTAATTGGAATTTTTCTCTCCGTATATAAAGAAAATTTGCACTTTTTTTTCCTCTCAAATGGTTGCGACAAAAATGTAATGTTTCTTACTCTAAAACTCTCCAAACTCTCTCTAATCTCTTTGAACATTAGAACACTAAAGTTTATATCCATTTCTCATTTTTTTTCTTATGTCTTCTCACTAATTTATCTTCTGTTTGCAGGTTTTTCATTACATGGTTCTCATCTTTCACTCTTTCAAAGGTAAATCTATAAACTTTGAATATGTATTTTTTAATGTTTTATATGTTAGATTCTAAAAAGTTATAGATTCAACCTAAAGTGACTGTTATTTTATTTTTAAGCATAAAAATTTTATTTTTGAAGTTTATCTCTGTTTTGAAGCCACTTGAATGTTTTTGAATTTTAAGGTTTTATCAGACTGTGTAAGACTTTGAAAGACTTCTTAGAAGACTCCCAAAAGACTTTTTGTGAAGTCTTTTAATGGATTTTATGCTAGAAGACTTTCCATGAAGTCTTCCGAAGTTTTCTGCCCAAAATGGTACGAATTTTGGATATGTATTTTGTGTGTTTTATATATTAGATTCTAAAAATTTATAGATTCAACATAATGTGACTGTTTGTTTATTATTTAAGCATTAAAATATTTTTGAAGTTTTCTCTGTTTTGAAGCCATTTGTATGCTTTTGAATATGCAAAATTTTCAGATCTGAATTAGACTTTGAAAGATTTCTCAGAAGACTCTTGGAAGACTCTTAGAAAACTTCTTGGAAAGTCCCCTATTGCATTTTATACTAGAAGACTTTCCATGAATTCTTCAGGAAGTCTTCTGCCCAAAGTAATACAAATTTTGGATATGTATTTTGTGTATTTTATATATTAGATTCTAAAAAGATATATATTCAACCTAATGTGATTGTTTTGTTTATTATTTAAAAATAAAATTTTATTTTTGAAGTTACTTGTTTTGAAGACATTTGAATACTTTTGAATATGTAGATTTTTCAGATATGAGACAGACTTCTGAAAAGATTCTTGGAAGATTCTGAAACGACTCTTAGAAGATATCTTGGGAAGTCTTCTAATGTATTTTATACTAGAAGACTTCCCACGAAGTCTTCAAGAAGTCTTCCGAAGTCTTCTGCCCAGAGTGGCACAAAAGGAATGATGTCAAGCGGAGTCCAAGTTTATTTATGTTGAGGAATGATATCTAGCTAGCTTAATGTGTAATAATATTTTTATGTCTGTTTTATGATTTGTATGTGTACTATTTTAGTTGTAAATTCTTTTGTAAACTTTAAGAGATGTTAAACAAAAGAATTTGGTAAATATGTTCATGTTTTGCCAAAGGTACTTGACATTATTGAACTTATTGAGACACCATACCAATAATTTTTTAAAACCATTCTACTCACTCATAACAAAACACAACAACACAAAAACTTAGTCAAATTTACTAAAATTAAGAGAGAAAACTGCTCAAGAAAACTTAGTCAAATTCACAAAAGATCAAAATTTAAAATCAATAATTCATATTCTTACTACATTTTAATAATGAAAACACATTGTTTTTCAATATAGATTATCTATACTATTAAATCACACATATCATCTTTTAATCTATTTCGAACAACTATCATATTTTGAATAAAATAAATAAATCATTAAAACATAAAAACTCAATTGTTGTAATTCTAAAAAAAATATAATGGTAGTTTGTAAATCAGTTTTCGATAAATAAATGAAAAAAATAAACTCGCATTTTCTAAGAGTGAGTCAAAATTTAGTTTACTTTTAAATAATAATTATTTTAAATTTATTATGAAAAGACAAAATTAACCTTCTTAAATCATTTATAAAATTTTAAAATTATTAATAAAATATATAAATTCAATTATACTCATAAATATTAAACTCTAAACAACAATCATTAAATCTAAAATTCAAATGTTTAAATATTATTGAATGAGTGTATTTTTGAAAAATTGTATCCAATTTAATGCATTACAAACAATTTTTCAAGTTTAAACAAGCTTTATTATGCTTTCATATTCTCTTCCACGTTGTATATGAACCCTAATTTCAGTGAAAAAGAAGATATAGATTATCTTTTGTCATACTTTGTACTTGTTTCCCTAAAAAAGCCTTTTCAGGTAAAGGTTGAGTTATATCAGATTCAAGTTGGATTATGGGTAAACAAAGTTTGTCAAATGTGTTTTCTTTGCAGATTTTATTGATTTAGTGGAAGTAATTCAAATCGAATAGTGTTTGTTGATGAGCTTTTCATGTTTGAGGAGGGTGTGATCAAACAAATAAAATATGGGGTACAATGTTAAATTTAATAATAGGGAGGGTCTAGCCAGGTTAATCATTGACTGCTATTTTGTTATGGTCAGATTTAATTTCTTAGTTGAATATTCCAAAGTTTCAAAATTTCCGGGAGTGTTCTTTCAACCCTATAAATATATGTATACTTTTTGCCTAAATGCTCTTAAACAAAACAAAAGGTCCAAAAAGAGCAAGTGAAAAAAAAAACAATATGAACACGGTCTTAAAGAAAAGATCGTGCTTTAAAACAAAAGTTAGTTCTGGACAACTATTCGAATCCAGGTCATCCTTATCTTCTTCTTCTTTCCCTCCTAAAAAATACGACGTCTTTTTGAGCTTCAGAGGCGCCGATACTCGCAAGAACTTCGTGAGTTTTCTGTACAAGGAGTTAGAGACCAAAGGCATTCAAACTTTCAAAGACGACAAGGCACTGAAGCCTGGCCGTCCGATTCCACCAGATCTTGTCCAAGCCATCAAAGGAACGAGAATCGCCGTGGTGGTGGTCTCTCCGACTTACTCAGCTTCCCGCTGGTGTCTTGAAGAGCTCGTAAATATTTTTAAACTCGAGAAAAAAGGTTCTCTCACTGTGGTGCCGATTTTCTACGAGGTTGATCCTTGTCAAGTGAGGAGACAGAAGGGAGAAGTCGCGGAACATTTCAAGAAACACAAGAAGAGATATAGCGCAGAGAGAGTCAGGTCTTGGAGTCATGCGCTGAATAGGGTAACTATTCTCTCCGGCGGCTGTTCAAAAAACTGGTAAAATCTCCATAAGGACCATATCAATATATTATGTGTCTTCTTGCTCATTTGTGTTGTGAACAAACTTGAAGCAATAATGGGAAAGCAAAACACATTTAGAATTTGTATACTCCCTCTGTTTCAATATAAGTAGTTTTTAAAGTTTTTACACATAGATTAAAAAAATACAAACTTCTATACAATTTATCTTGATTGCATAAAAATATTATTAAATGAAACTAATTCAACCAATAAAAAAAATATTATTTTGTAATTAGTCAGAAAATTCAAATAATATTAAATTATACCTAGAATAATGAGAACATCAATTATTTTGTAACAAAACTTTTTTTTTAAACACCACTTAATATGATATAGAGAGAGTATTAATTATGCGAATAAATAACCATATTTATAAAACTTCAAAAAAAATTTAAAAAAATTTCCATTTTAAAAAAGAATGTTGCTTTTATGTTGCGCCTAGCTTTAATTCACTTTCATAAGTAACAATTTGTTGGATCTAAATTTACGGATTGGAGTCATCTTTTTTCAGCAAAGATGACGCGACGCTGGTTGATGGAATTACTAAGAGAATATCAGAGATTTTGACCACGGCAACACAAAACAATGGTAATAACCTAATTGGTTTCGACAAACACATGGAGGAATTGTATCCGTTACTGGATCTAAATTCAAATGAAGGTGTTCAAGTAAGTGGAATTTGGGGAAGAGGAAGCAATGGAATATCAGCACTCGCGAGACGCGTTTACCAAGACATCTCACACAACTTTGAAGCTCATTGTCTTCTCGAAGACGTCAGAAGGATCTCACTAGATTGTCAAAAATCTCATCTACAAGAAGAACTTCTTTCCAAGATGGAAGGTCCCTGCTTGAGTACAAAGAGCTCTCACATGTGTTTTGACGCGATAAAAGCAAGGCTCGGGAACAAGAAGGTTCTGCTTGTGGCTAACGACGTGGACAAGATAGAAAAGTTAGATGCGCTCGCTAACGAATTTAGTTGGTTTGGTCAAGGGAGTAGAATCATCATAGTCACACAAGATAAGCAGTTGCTTAGTTCATGGGGTGTGAAGAGTGTCTACGAAGTTGAGCTCTTGAGATGCTGTGAAGTTGGTAAGCTCTGGAGGTCTGAAGCCTTCAAGCAGAAAGAAGATCATGTGAGTTTCGAGGGGTCCATGAATCTTCATGGTATTAATCTCTTTTCGTCCCTGAAATATTTAATGGATTATTTGAGTGATGGAGATCAGCTTAGGGAAAGATTAAATACAATATTATATAGTCTCTAGGTTCATTTGATCAAAAAGGAAAAGTCGAAGCCTTTATAGACACGAAGTGCCTTATCTTAAAGATGTAACGCCATCATTTGGATCTGGATTTACCAGTTTTTATGTAATACTGTTCTTTTTTTCTTTCCACAATATTGTAAGACTGTTCTTTCTTATAAAGAATAAAGATACGCCATTTTCTTGAAGATTTGTCTGTAACTTTGATGTTTCGACTTGTTCAACAAATTATTGAGGATCAAATGATTTTTACCCTGGTCAGACCTTTAGAACGTCAATAATGATAGAGAGTTAGAGACTATAAATTTCTCAAAAAAAATTGATGTTAATATCTAATTTATTTTTCTTCATTTTAAAATAATCGAATTACTAGATAAGTGATATGTGGAGGATAAGTATCTAACAAACAAATAGGATTCTCTCAAAAAAGAACATATATGTCACTTTTTCTTATTTTTTCAATATTCTTATTTATTTAATAGTGAAAGAGACATCAATATGTTACTAAAGCAATATGCTTTCATAAATGCAATTAATAAATGAGAAATTCCTTTAAATAGCCCCTTTTAGTTTGTTTGTCACAAAAAATAGTTTTTAAAGAAGAAAATGACCAAAATATTTTTTTTAGAAGCTAAAAATGCATAAAATTGTATTTATACCCCTAGGGTTAACTAATTTGGACTTTAGGGTTTATAGTTAAGGGGTGGGTTTGGGGTTAGGGTTTCAAATTTCAAAAAAAAATATAAAAAGTCAAAATTTCAAAAAAAAAAAGTCTATTTTGGTCATTTTATTTTTTTAGGGCTATTTTTGTGACAAAAACTTAAAAGGGGCTATTTAAGAGAATTGCCCTTAATAAATTGATTGGTTGAGCAATAAATAATTTATATATAAAATTATTATATAAAATTAGTACATGATGTATAATTTGTTTATTTCTAAAAAAATATAGATATATTGTATTTATATTATATATGTATATTAATTTGTAGATTTTTATTGACAATAATAAATTATATTTAGTTATATTTTTAAATGTAAAATATTGTTGGGTATTTCTTTCAAATATATTATTTTTAAGTTCTTTTTGTTTCAAAGAGAGTTTCTAAGGAGGAAAATGACAAAAATAGATTTTATTAAAAAATCAAAAGACTCTTATACCCTAGATATATAAACACAAAAAATAAAAAAAATAAAAAAAATAAAAATAAAAATATTTTTTTAGTTTTGAATTATATGTTTTTAAATTTAAACTTTTTAATATAATTTTTGTTTTTCAAAAATTTCTCTTAATTGTTTTTCCAAATTTTCTTCTAAAAACTATTTTTAAAATTTTTATTTTAAAATTTTTATTTTAAAAGTTTTAATTTAATTTTTTAAAAATTTAAATCTGACTTCCAAAACCTCATCCCTTAACCCTAGACCCTAAGTGTATATTAACTAAACCTAGGGGTATTAGTATATATTTACCCTTAAATGAAATATTTTGGTCATTTTGATTCTTGAAGGCTATATTTGTGACAAAAACTTTTTAGGACTATCCTATGACATTTCTAAATATTGTTTATTTTCAAAATTTTAATCTTTGTTTTATTTTTGAAAATATAAAATATGTTTTCGGTAACTTAAAATTTGAGAAGAAATTAACTTGAATTTTGTAAATAATTATATTCCCTAAATAAACTTTATAGATTTATTTCTGTTTCTGTTTTCAAAAAAAAAAATTACTTTAAAAAAATGTGCTAATCTTCTGTAAAGCTTCCATAAAGCATTATAAAGGATTAGTTCTTTTAAAAGACTCACAAATAAAATTATATTGCTTAGATAAATAGAAAATATGTTAAGACATCACTTGGTTCATGTTTCCCAAAAAAAAAGAAGCCAAAACTCTCTAAGTCCATTGTTATAAAATCATGATATTTTATTTATTAATGCATACAAACATTAGCTTAATAAAATATTTTAACATCTATTTACTTCTAAATATGTTTTATGTCAAATATTAATAATAATATTTTATTTCATATATGTAGTTACTAATCGAATTTCATCCGTTAGTTTATTTTAATTTTTGTGTTGTGAAATATATATATATATATATTTAGAATGTAGATATGTTTTAGATGTAGCATTAAACTATTAAAATAACACTAATATATTAAAATTGATGATAAATCTCAATGAGAAGAAAACAAAGAATAGAATTTCTTATATGTATAAATTTTTTATTCATAATTATTTATTTATCATTTTAATATAGTTATATTATATATGATTTCTTAGATAATTGCTACCTTATTATTTTACTAAATTGTGTTATATTTTGAATAAATTTATTAATTTATAGTGTTTATTAATTTATTAAGTTTATGATGTAAATATAAATAAAAGTCTGTAATTTAAGCTTTAATTTTAGATTCATACCAAAGTTAGATTTAATTTTAAGTTTTTTTAGTCTCTAGTTTTTAGTTAATAGACATATAAGGATGACGCTCACGCATTAGGAATCCAGGTAAATATTTTTTTTATAAAAGACGTAAGTAAAATTATGTTTTGCTTTTTTTATCCTTAACCTCTCGGTTAAGGATAAAAAAGTTTTTTTGTTGATAGGTGATGAAGTTGGAGTATGAGCAGGCCGGCGGGCCCTAAGAAAAAAAGTTTTTTACCTTTTAAAATTTATATTTATTTAATATCTTGAAAATAAATCACTAATATTTTATATATTTTTTGATGCAAATAAAATTATTATACATATAAAATAATTTTGGACTTTTTAATTCTATTAATTAAAACTTTTATCTATTTCTATGTAAAAATATGTATTTATAAAAAAGTGAAATCTCTTAATTTCTAATATACAGGGAAACAAGGGTTTGGACACGGGAAGGTCGCACCACTTATCCTCTACTTAGCCGGCCCTGAGTATGAGTATCTGCAGGCTGCAGGATATTTCATAAAAATGGTGTGTATGCAGAGGTGAGTTTAAGAGAATTCAATGTCTAAATTATGTGAACGGCAAAAAGTACGTTTCACTTGTTATTTTTCAAATTTGGTGTAAGGTAAGATATTTACATAACTAGGTGAATACGCTGTTGGCAATATCATGATTTATTCTGATTTATTTTAGTTGTGGTCTAAAGGTTGTTGGCAGTTTGACTTTGACAATAACGTAGTAAACTAATGGCCTCTCATATTCTCGGTGCCAAGGGCATTTCCATTCCCACGTCAAATTCTCTAATGACACATTTGGAATTCAAATATTCTAAAATAACCCCATGTTATTTTCTTTTTATTTTTAATTTAAGTTTAAATAAAAAAATAAGTAAAATACCCCAAAGCCCCAAAGAACTTAAACCTATTTACTAACATATGCCATTATTATCTTATCCAAAATCTAACATATATTCTGACCTAAAATCCAACTCATTTAAAACTCTAAATTCCAAATCAAACATAATTTTTTCACCTCTTATAATCCAAATTTATTGTTCTTGTTCTTATCTCAAATTTTAATTTCTTTTATCTCAAATCGTTCAGTCCATTATCATCCATAATATATTTCTTCCTCTTATGAAATAGAATTTTATTTTCACTGTAAAAATTCATGAAAAAGAAGAACACTGGTTATTACTAGCACCATTAGTACAACTAAAGCTAATACAACTAGTACAACTCAAACTATTACAACTAGTATAACTAGAACGAGTACAACTAGTACAACTAGATTGAGTATAACCAGTATAACTAGTACAACTAAAACATGTATAAGTAATACAAACTTGCAATTAATAGTGATTTTTATTTTTGTTTTCAGCGTATGAATGATGTTAGAAAAAAATGATGACATTAAAACCAATGAGACATGTTGGCCTCGTCTTCCCTCGATTGCTTGTATAACTAGTACAACTTTACACGTAATATGGTGATATTTGATTTTTGTTTTCAATGATACTAGAAAAGATGATAATGTAAAACTAATCAGACATGTTGGCCTGATCTTCTTTTACTTACATGTGTCAAAATATATGAATAATCTATTTTCCATAATATAAATTTAGATAATGATTTATTTACTAGTTGTACTAGTTATACTAATTGTACAATTTTCAAAAAAATATTCATCTTCATCTTTTTGCTCCCGAAGCCGAAGAAAGTAGTTGCGAGCTGAAAAAAAAATTGCACTAAAAATACATTCATAAGAGTATACTGCAAAAAAAATTATAACCATATATCAGAGTTTAGATATTTGATTGTTTTCTCATATAGAATACCAAATTGATTTGTCACTTTCTAAATGTCAAAGTTGTACCAGTTGTAACAATAATATCAATTTGATATACCAACTATCATGTTTAAAACATAATGCACAATTAAATACATTTTAATATTTTTAGTCATTTAAATTATTTAAGGTGAATAATTAATGCACATTCAAAATAATTTATCTATTATATCTTTTTATATATATTAAATTAAAAATAATTAATAAATTTATGTATATAAATCTATTTCGAATTCATTCGGGTATATAATAAATTAAAAATAATTAATATATTTATGTATATATTTTTATATATTAAATTTAAAATAATTAATACATTCAGTCATTTTGTTAAAATGCATTCAATGTATGTTTTTCAAAAATACAATGGGTAAACAAGTAAACAAACCTTTAAAGTATAAGGTAGAATATGAAAACATATATGATGATGTAATAATTGCCAAAAATTATTCAAAAAATACAAATATTTAGAAAAGACCATTTTAAACACCTATAAGTTTGGCTAGTTGATTGTTTTTTTCATATGAAAAACCAAATAGAATTTTAAATTTCTACAATGAAGAATTAAAATGTGATAAACTTATGAACAAGTAGTTGTACCAATATTTTAGTTGTACAATCGTATACATAGTTGTACCAAGTTTTGAGTTGTACAAGTTTGTACATAGTTATATTTTGGTAGAAAATTTGAAATATGTAGTTGTACCAAATAGTAAATAAATATACATCAGTTGTACTACTTATATATATATTTACATACCTAAAATCGCATACTACGGAATCATTAATTTTATTAAATTATATTTGGTGTATGTTTTTTTCAAAAATATAGTGAACAAACAAGTAAACAAACCTTTAAAGTATAAGGTAGATCATGGAAACTTATGTGATTGTGTAATAATTTCAGAAAAATTGGTTAAATTTCAAATAATTAGGATAAACCATTCTAAGGACCTTCCAACTTGTCTAGTATGCATTTATTTTCATATGGAAAGCCAAATAAAATTTTTAAAAAATTTAATTGAAAAAGTTGTACAAGTTGTACTAGTATTTTATGTCTGGTATATACTAATTAGTTATACTAGTTGTACTAGTATTACAATTTGATAACAAAACTGAAAAACTTAGTTGCACCACATAAGAACTAAATATACCTCAGTTGTACACTTTCTATATGTTTACATACTTGGTATCACATATTATGAAATCATTATTTTTTAAAAATATATAATTGGTGTATGTTTTTCAAAAATATGGTGAACAAACAAATAAACAAACTATTAAAGTATAAGGTAGATGATATATATATATATATATATATATAATATAAAGGTAAGAGTGTAATATAATAATCTAACAACTTTTTGAAAAAAAAAACTACAAACAAATAGATGAAACTTTGTTACCATAGGCCAAAAGAAATATTTATTTGTCTATTTCATATGAAAACATGATTTACTAGCTATGCATATTGTAATCATTGGATATTGCGCAAGAATTATACTATTTATATACTAATTATACTATTTATGACAAAAAATATACTAGTTATACCAATTATATCAGTTATATAATTTTTAATATATTTGGTTGTACGAGTTATACTAGTTGTACCAGCCGAATAAGAGAAATATAAAAAGAAAATTGTGGTTGTGATTAAAGAAGTAAAATGATTATGTGGTTGAGATTAAATAGAAAATGTGTCTTAGTTGAAGAAAATAAAATAAAAATAAAAATTATGTGGTTGTGATTGATAAGGAAGAATAGAAGAAGAGTGTTGTGTCCTATATTAGAATAAAGCCCAATTCCCACTCTATAATTTATTCTAAAAATGAAATAATTTTTTATTTTTTACTCATATTCCATTTTTCACTTTATTTTTAGATTGAATTATGGCGTAGGAATGGAGATGGTCTAAGAAAATTATTCAACAACTGTTCTTTAAATGATTACTCAAACCTTAAAAATATTGTTAAGTGCATTATTGGAAAACATTTTCTCTCATGCATGTATTTGTGATGAAATATCGCTTCTTTCCAACTAAGACTTCCGTATATAATTTTAATATTTAGTAGTTATGTGGTTTGTTTGAATTCGAAAATGGAATATTTCTAAAAATATTTAGTTTTCTTTGTTAAAATTATCTATAATATAAAAAATATTTTTGCGATCTGCAATAAATATTTAAACCTGCCATTCAAATTCGTTTAATATATAAAATATTTTTAATATATATTAGTATGCATATTTTTATTTTAGCTTTATAATTATACACACATTTTACTATAAGTTTTAAGAATGGTTTAATTAAAAACGATTGCTAGGTCATGACTATTGTAAGATAAAAGTATATGTAATATTCAAACAACAAAAAAACGAATATGTCTCTCCTCTTATACTATCTCACACACTAGATAGTTTATAAACACATGAAGATTTTACAATATTTGATTCTTACATAACAAAATTATTAGTAAAATTTAAATAAAAATTATTATCCGCGCGTAGTGCAGAAAACGATCTAGTATATTTAGATATCCATCTATTATATTAGCAATTCTTCTCATAAATTATCTATGCATCTAAAATGTTTAGCCTACAATTGAAGGTTAAGACTCAAGTGTTTATTGTCCTTACGTTTACATCACATATCCCAAATCAGCTAATGTTAACATCGGATATATCAATACTTTACTTGTTGGCTTGACATTAAACATTACATGCTCAAAACCATAACTTAACTATACATCTAATATATTATCAATCTATCTAATTATGAAGGCGGTCGTTTTATAAATTTAGCTATCTATCTATTATGTTAGCAATCCATCTCGTACGTTAGCCATGCATCTAAAAAGTTTGGTTAAGTGTAAGGTAGCCATGCACATTGCTGTGTGCAGCTTCGTCGCCAATGATCTCACTATCGTCTCCGGCAAAATCTTATCAGAGATAGAAAAGAAGGAAGAGAATATATCGAAAATTTCACGTTTTTACATATTTTTTTCAATTGTTTTTCTCCTCTTTTTTTAACACGCAGTAATCACACACCCTTACATATATCCAATTGTATTCTTCTGCTATTTATTTTTAGTTTGAAACTCTACACTTTCTTCTGGTTTTTGTCTAATCTTTACAGACCAGATACTGTCATTTATAGACGCCCACAAACTGTAAAACAGTACAAGTTTTTCAATAACAAATTTTGTATGATTTCAATGTAAATATTTTAGCTGGATTCTTTTTCGAAGAGTGTTGAATATGTCAGATAATATGTAGAGAAGGTTCACTTTGCAGGACATTACTGTACATGCTCTTCCACCTAGAAAACTTAAAAAATCTAAACATAATTGTTTTAAAATACTCTACTACGTAGCAAAGATTACGCCAGCTGCTAATTGTACTTCTCCTACAATCAGAAACAAAAAAAAAACGTTTATGTAGCAAGGGATAGTTTGGACAACTAATTTTATCCATGTCACTAACATTTTCGTAAGTTTCTCTGTTTTGGTTAATTCACTAATTTTTCAGTTTTTCTTTGTTTTCCAGCAAATTATCCCATTCTTTTTCCACCTTTTTAACTTGAGAAATTTCTTTAGATAACCCATTTTAGTTTATTTTTCACAAAAATGGTTCTTAAGGAAGAAAACGACCAAAATAAATTTTATTAAAGGCTAAAAAATGCATTTATATGCATTTATATCCCTAGGGTTAACTAATCTAGACTTAGGATTTAAAGTTAAAGGGTGAATTTGGGGATGAGACTTCAAATTTCAAAAAAAAAAAAAAACAAAAAAAAAAATATATATATATATATTCAAAATTTCAAAAAAAGACTATTTTGGTCATTTTATTTTTCGAGGACTATTTTTGTGACAAAAAATTTAAAATGACTATTTAAGAGAATTACCCTTTTAATTTTTAACAATTTAATTTAATTGTTGAGAGCTTTTGGGAGAAATTTACAGCTGCTCATGATCTCAGCGGCTCTTTAGGAAGAAGAACAAAACTGTTAGAATTTTGTATAAAACCTAATAAATTTACTAGAATAACTTTCATTAATTTAAGAAATGAATTTACATTGTGACGAAGAAAAAATTAATTCATGGCATGAAAAAAAAAACAGAATCATGGATCAAAAAATAAATTGTTGAATGCTTTGAGAAACAATATTCGTTAGTGTTTTAGTTAAAACATTACTATAAAACTAATTACAACGAAATTCAAATCCAAACTTAGGTGATGATTCAACTAAAAATATGCTCTAACCATTGTACTAAACATAATCCAAAATTTTGTATTACTTGGTCCCCAAGTCCATGCATGTGTTGACATGCCATAAGCAACCTTCCTCTCCAAGTTCGATGTATTCTGAGTTTCAGAGGATTCCGCAACTTTATCAGTTTTCTCTACAAAGAAACGTTAGAACCTTCAAAGACGACAAGGAGCTTGAAAGTGGCCGGAGGATTTCGTCGAAACAGAAGGAAGACGCTTCAGCGACCCGCGATCAGAAATAAACACAGACAACGGTAAAATGGAACACGGATGAGAAAGAACCTAGTCGCTGGCGTTTAAAAGTTGACTCCAAATTTTTAAAATGCTGACGCTATTGAATTCCGGCGGCCTGAAGTTTGTTCCGTCCAAGCTTTTTAACAATCTCTGCGACAAAATCCAGCTAAGCTTTATTCAGTTCCACGCTCTAATTTTTGATCGCTAACGCTAGTTTCGGCGTCTTCACAACGAACAGGGCTGTTGTGATCTCCAAGAACTACGCAGCGTCAACTTTGTGCCTTGTCAAACCCGTGTCATATGAGGAGTCAGATCCGAGAGGTTTCCGTACAGTTTGAGAAGCACGAGGTGAGAAAAGATGACGAGAAAGTGCTTTTGTGGAGGCAAGCATTAACTAATATGGCGAGTATCTCCGGCGTTTGTTTCTTGGAATTTGTAAAAAATAGTAACTTGACGATGAAGATTTCGAGTCCTAGGGTTTCAGGAATTGTTTCTGGTAAGGGTTCAAAAACCAAAAGGTTCTGCTGGTGGAAGATGATGTTAATAAAAACTTGAACAGTTAGATGCTCCTGCAGAGGATTTCAACTATTTTGGTCCAGGAAGCATAGTTATCATCACTACACATGACGATCAGCAGTTTGTTTCTGATGGCATAAAGTTTGTTTAGGAAGAAGCGCTTCTGCAGAAACCAAGGACATAGCGCAAAACGTTGTCCCATGTTCCAGCTAATCTCTCAGCCCACGAATCCGTCATATCAAGCACAGAACCGTGGTTACTCCAACCAAGCACCAAAGGCTTACAACGCCATGATGTACCATCCAGACACACCGTCATGGCTACTTGATTCAAGTGCCTCTCACCATCTGACATCAGACCTTGCAAACCTCTCCCTTCACAGCCCATATAACGGTGGTGAAGAAGTTCAGACTGGTAATGGGATGGGTCTTGAAATCTTAAACACTGGTTCCTCTCTACTCCCATCTCAAACTAGAAATCTTGAGCTGAACAATGTTCTACATGTTCCAACTATAGCACACAACCTTCTCTCTGTGAAAAATCTATGCAAGGATAATGATGTTTCTGTTGAATTTTTCCCAACTTTTTTTCAGGTCAAGGATCTCAACTCGGGAGCACAAGTGATACAGGGAAGAACTGAAGGTGGCGGGTATGTATGGCCGAATCGAGATATCACCTCTCCATCAGCATTCACAACATCACTCAAAACCCCTCTCTCAATCTGACACTCAAAATTAGGCCATCCTTCAATACATGTCTTAAAATCTGTTGTTTTCTCTTCTATGCTTTCTGATTCAAACTCTATGCCTTCTTTTCATTTTCATGATTGCTCAATAAACAAAAGCCATAAGTTTCCTTTCTCCACCACTTCTTCTTTAACCACCAACAAACCTCTTGAGCATGTTTACTCAGATGTATGGACATCACCAATTACATCGGTTGATGGCTTCAAGTACTAAGTAATCTTCATAGATCACTTCACTCATTACGTCTGGTTCTATCATCTTCATCAAAAGTCTGAAGTCAAACATATCTTCATACGGTGGAAAGCTTTAGTGGAAACAAGATTTCAGCAACGCCTCATCACCCTATACACTGATAATGGCGGTGAATACATAGCACTCTCCGATTTTCTCTCCACAAATGGTGTATCTCATCTCACAACACCTCCACATACTCCAGAGCACAATAGCTTCTTCAGAAAGACGTCACTGCCATATCATCGAAACAGGGCTCGCCTTACTATCTAACGCCTTCATGCCTCCGACGTACTGGACGTATGCTCTTGTCACAGCCGTGTACCTGATAAACCGCCAACCCACACACACACTCAAGCTTTTCTCAGCATATGAAAAACTGTTTGGTAAAACGCCAAACTATACAAATCTGAGATGCTTTGGGTGCCTCTGTTTCCCATGGATCAAGCCTTACAACAAGCACAATCTTAAACCAAATTCCAAGCCTTACAACAAGCACAATCTTGAACCAAATTCCAATTTATTATAATATACATTCTAATAAATCTAGATTAACACATCCTAATTGTTTTTGGAATTTAATTTTTATATCAAAACATGTAAAATATTCTTATGATTGTATTGATTTTTTTAATATTTTCTGAACTCTATAGAATTCTTAATAATTATTTTTGTTATTATGAGGGTAATTATGTCCAAAATTGACTAATTAATGCAAATGTATAAAAGGACAAAAATAATGTTATTATGGTTTATTTTTCCAATTTCCCCGCCACAAAATACCTGGTTTTATCCCTTCTCTTTAAAGGTAGTAGGTAAATGAGAGAAAGTGAGCAACGTGGCTAATAAAACATAAGGTCAAAAGCATCTGAAAACTATTGCACATAAAAGAAGAGAAATCATCCACGTCTATGTTTACTGACCACATATACATTGCGAGTGTACTATTCTATCTCAGTGACATAGTACATCACCCAAGATGCAGTAGGAACTATACATAATAAACCCACCCAAAATCGCTGACTACTATACCCAAACCCCTGCTTAGTAAATCTAAACCCTAACTACGAACCTATAAGCCCAAATACAATCTATAAGTTGTTTTCCAATATTAGACAATCTAAACTCTAACTAGGAACCTATAACATGATATATTATTACATATTTAAGAAATAATATAGAAGTATAAACCCAAATAGAATGTATATAATATAGTTTACTATACCCAAATCTCTACTTAGTAAATCCAAACCCTAATCAAGAACCTATAAATTCAAATACAATCTATAAATTGTTTTTCAATATTAGACACTTGAAAGCACATTCACTTGGTTAGCATGTTGCATATTTTCTATTCCATACAGTTTAAGTAGTATACTAAACGAATGTTCTAAAAAATGAATTTCATATTACAATCAATTACACAAAATGACAGAGAAGAGAACTATCAAATTTGAAAATATGATAGATTATTACATTTTTAAGAAATAGTATAGAAATGTCTCAAATAGTATGGTAGCCTTAGCTACACTACAAAATATGTACTATACTATTCTTTTCCTCGAAATATAGTATTAGACGGCGAGTTCATCTTTTTCACATCTTCTTTTTCAAACATGCTGATACACTTTCACTTCGTTCACCGTCGTCATTCTTCACCACCATATAGATATCATCTTCATCTCCTCTTTTTTTTTCCGACACAGTGATGTTTTACCGGTTTGTTGTCGTTACTCTTCACCATTGGATCACTAAGACAAAAAAATAAACGATAACAGAGTATGAAAACAAAAGCATGATGTTAAAATCAATGATTTAAGAGAAAGAGGAAAAGAAACGAAAAGGTTGTTGTGTCTGCTCACCATGTACGTCTTCATCGTTGTCTTTCTCGTGAGAAGAAATTCAGTTCAAGAAGATGTGTAAATAATGAAAAACCACGTTCATCTTCATATTCCTCAAAACTATTTAATTATCTTGAGAAGTGAGAGTGAACAACTTGGCCACATATCTTACTTCTTACATTAATTTAATTATTTTTGATAGTAAGTTTCATCGGTTGAATATGAAGACAATATTATATATAAGAGGCAAGTTGTATAGGTAATGTAAGGTTTTTGATTAGTGATTGAATTATTAATTGTTTCAAGGTTATACAATGCAATTTCCCATAGTAAAATGGACTTTCGTAATTATTTGGTAGCCCCCAAACAAACAAAAAATAGTAATTATTGAAACTTAAAAGTTGAAAGCGATGCCTCTGCTCTGAATGATGAATGGATGGGTGATGAGACGTAAGAGAATAAGAAAACACCATTTTTATCTTGTTTGTACTATATATTTATGTTTATCTGTACTTTTTGTTAAATTATTTTTGGGTATCAAGAGTTTCTCATTTAAAATATATAGAAAAAAAATTCTAATAAAAAATTCTCACTTTTTCTTGAATAATCTATTTATTATATATTCTTCTTTTCTTAGCATATTTATTTTCAAAATCTAAATTTTAATTACATAAGTAAATTATCAAATTTTGATATATTCATATAGAGAAACTCTATAATAATGTTCTTATATCCCTCTCTAAATTTTAAATGTCAGCTATCACATAAGAAATCAAAGATATGTATGTGAAACAAACTAAAATAAAAAAACAAGAAACTATTCCGTTTGTTTTGCTCAAATCAAATAGAAAGGTTCAAATCTTTTAAAATGAACCATACAAATTTTAATCAGGTATAGTTTTTCTCAACCAAAGCGAGGGATAATCTAAAATCTCAAGGTTAACCATATCATTCTATTTTGTTACAAATAAAACAAGATTCATTGTTTTGGCAAATTTTAATGTAGTGTATAATGTTGTTTGGCCACTAATCAGACACAATTAAGACATCGACTTATTAATGAAAGAAAAAGTTTGAATGTTCTTTACACAATCAATGTACATATTTGATGACTTAACATGAATTTTTGAAAAAAAAAATACTATAATTAAGATGATCCACAAGCAACTCCTAGGTTAACAATTAGTCCAAAAATTTTAGATTACTAATTTTCAGACGGAAGATAGTACACTTTTGTATAAATATTAGCCTTAAGGGTTTTAAGGTTTAAGATGTATAAAAACACTTTATAATAGTTTGAAAGCACTATAGACCATATTCTAACCAATAGTTAAACATGCCATGAGTTTGAAGCTAAAACCACACAACAAACAATACAATGAAAAACATAGTTTAAAAGGTGCAACAAGCAACATAATCAAGTCATTATTTAAAATGAAACAACTGACTTTCGTTTGAAACATTTATTACTTAGATTTGGCCCAAACATTATATTATATGACATCAACAATTACAAATTTCAAACTACTTACAAAATATATGTGGAAAACATGTATTAGCATCAAAATATATTTCTAGAAAACATTAGTTAATTTACTAACTGTTCCTATTTTATTTTTTTTAAGTCAAGATGGTATATTTCGACCATATTACAAAAATCAAGATCACATTCAGACTTAACAAAGAAAGACCAATAGTGTTTTGGGCAACAAACTAAAATGCAAGATTTGTGTCTAATAAGTGACATATTCTAATTCTATCATTTTTTATAAAGTTACAAAGATTCATAAAACATCATTACTAAGAAAATATAAAATTAAATTAAATTGTTCATATTAGACTAACAAATAATAATAAATACTATCTTCCTGAAAGGTTAGATGCATATAGAGTAAGTAACAGACAACAGAATTCAATATATATATATATATATACATATAAAAATGATACATCTGAATTTATCTTGAAAACAATAATGTAGAATATGAATTGAAGTACCAAAATTACGGTTCCTAAAACCCAAAAATATAATAGCCATAAAAAATCTAGCCTACCTAAATAATAGATAAAATTAAAGCACATGTGGCGTATGTTTACAAAGGAGAGCAAAATTAGAGTTTAGATAATATTAATTTCCTGATTTTTGACATTAATCAAAAAAATATTATTAAAACAAAAGTATCATAGAAAAACCAAGAAACATCTATAGCACATTTTTAAATGAATACACCACATTTTAAAACATTCAATAGATTTCCACGGTCCATCAACTATGTACGACTAATAAACCAAAGACATACATTAGTACCATACCAAAACAATTTTCAAAATGGTCAATAGATAGCCTTTGAAAAATATAATATATTAATCTTATATGAATCACGATGCGGAATGTCGTAAGTGCTCAGACATCCAAATTTAACTATAAATTTGCAAGTAAGATGCATATTGCAGAATGTATTATATAATGAAGAACCCATAAGTGTAAAGAAATGATGCATAATGCAAAATGTAGGAGGTGTTGTAATCTTGATGATCTTAGCTTGAGGTTTGATAGAAACAAGAAGAAGAAATCGAGAAGGAAGAGAAGAGAAGAGAAGAGATGGTCGAATGCTTTGTATGTAATGTGTTCTTGTATTCTTCATAATGGACAAGGCATGGTTCCTTATATATGGAACCATGGCCGACATATACAACATTATAGGCGATGTGGGACTTTGTCCAAGTGCTAAAGATAACTACAAAGGAAATAAGATAAATGGCAAAGTGAATATTCTCCAAGGCCAAGATAAATGGAAATCTTCCATGCGCCTATGGATAAGGATGGACCGACTTGTTTCTTGACCAGGATAAGGATGGATTGGTCCGACTATGGATAAGTGCGGTTCCAGCCTCGGATAAGCTTGGTTTCGACCAAGCTTACTCACTTCACTCCAGTGTCACTCCGAGCTTAAGGCTGAACAGGCCTCAGCATCATTTCCTAGAAATGGTGGACTCGGAATCATTTCCTCGGTTATGGACCATCCATAATCATGTGATTTATAACACTCCCCCTTGGATGCCATAATCGTATAGAGTTTTGTAATGTGCTTAATGTTGCCTCATTAAAACCTTACCTGGAAAACCCAGTGGGACAAAACCATGGTGAAGGAAAAAGAGTACAACACACATTACTCCCCCTGATTTATACTTCCTTGAAGGTGGCCGTTTGGGCCATTTCTAATCTTTCATTTCTTAATGTCTCTTGGGGATTTGATTTCATAGGCAATGTGTATGCCTTTGTCTATCCGACTATTTTCAAAACTTTTAGTCATTCAGATGCACTCGTGGACTAACTGATCCATTTCTTATTTATACTTTAGTAGGTCTCGACCACAAGTATTAGTTCCGGTATATACTCTCTTTCCGGGTGTACTCAGGATTGTTCTATCCTGGAACTTTCAGAATGTATTGCTTATATACTCATGATGTGGTCGATACTGAAGATCATATCTTAGTGATCTAAAGATGTCTATAATCAGACTATCTTTTAATTATGGCTACAACGGCTCAAACTATAGGCTTACGACCAAGTGGTCACATGGCCTTTATGGATACCGATTTTCTTTGTATCCATCAGTGTTACTGATATGTCCAAAGGATGGACATACTCATGTCCACTATGTTGATCTTTCTCCTGGTTCCCTTAACCATTGTTATACTTTAGGAACGTCTTTTGTATATGGATTGTGGTTCATATACCATGTCAAAATATTTCCCATGATTTCCCAACTTGTGGTTATACCTTTCTTGACTGAATCATGGGGTATCCATATACTTTATATCACTTGCCATGATTGGCTAAGTATAATGGTATTGAGATTTATTCAGAATATCAATTGATACTGATCCCTTTGAATCTTTATTGGGCAGTGGCTATCTCTTTAACTATGCATATTTATATGCATTTGATCAGTCGGTTTATCCAACTCTATTTTTCATTTGTACCATAAAAATTGCCTTTTATAGGTGGCTAGGCCGGAATGAGTCCGGACTATGGACAACTAGTCCGGAATGAGTCCGGGTTATGGCAACTAGGCCGGAATGAGTCCGGTCATGTCCTATAGTCAACATGAGTTCTGGTCCTTTCCATTACTTAGGATGTTCTGACCTGGATAAGTATACATATGACCATGTTTCCTCAAATGTAGGCCATATCTTTTATGGTCCGAGTGGGTATCACCAGTACCAACTATCCTTCTTGGATAAGTTTAAGTTTAAACACAAGGATTTATATTCTTTCTTACGGACTGATATGGTTGGTTTATTCATGATTCCTCAACTAGTATTTGTATCCAAACCATATCCAGTCTATGAATGTCTTATGAACAGTTGATGTTCATTTCATAGATATCTTGGAATCAAAATGATATCCTCTTGTCCAGTGATTCATATGCTTACTACACTTTATCATGTGTAAATCCAATTTCCTTATGACCAGTTCTTTTTATTAGTTTGGATTTGTAGTAGCATCCACCACATAGGGATTTATTTTTCTATCCCTTGGTTTCTTGTGAATATCCTTGTGTAACCGGCCGTTGATTAGGCATTATCCTTTCATACGGTTTGGTTTATTCCTCACAAGACCCATCTATTCACTGGATTCTTTTGATGGTGCTCTATACGGCCAATACACCCATCATATATATATACACTTTGGATCACACATTTTCTTCTGACTTCAATTTGTCCTTATGGATGCATCCTTATGTGTGTCATGATCCTCTTTTATCTTTTATGCTCCAAGTGCCACTTTTATTTGATCATTCTTTATACCCATCTGTGTGTCGACACATCAGTATGTGGTTCCATTCCGTCCCAAACATGATCTCGAGATTTTATTTTCTATGACCTCTTTGATTACCTTGTAACTTGGCGTCCCAAGTCACATGGCCTGATATCATAGTTTGTTTAGCTGCGCAGCCTTTATCTCATTGTTTGGTTTGTTTCCCTTTTAATGACCTCGGATATATCTTATGCACCTTCCTTTATTCTTTCCGAGGATTCTTATTTTCATGGAACTCATTTAGTCTATCTTATATAGACTTTGTAGCAACTTGGTTGTGTCTCTCTAGGACATCAAACTTGTGGTGCAGAAGCTGGTATGACTTTTAGTCATTCTTTCTTTGGGTCAATGTGTCTTGGTGTTTATATATATAGCTAGCATTGTGATTTCTTTCTTTGCTTGGACGTCCACAATCATACTTGTTTGTCCGAGGATCTTACCAAGACCTTTTGATGGTTAATACCATTTTCTTATCTTTATTTATCCAGCTTATATCTCCCTATGATGTTGGATGGTCGGGTTACATTTTTCTTTTGTAATTCGGGTCCTTGGCCACTCTTAGGTCACCCATGTTTTTTCATATGGCTCAGGATACTCTTGGGAGATTTATATGCCTATCCAACATATATTCTCAATCACCCATAATGATTCCATCTTTAATAATCATAAGGCTGTGGTGGTCTTATTAAATCTCTTAAGATGGTCTATGTCTGGTCATGACCCTTATTTGATATGATATGGGAATATCTATGCTTATTCATATGGCCTGATGTATAATCATTTTGTAATGTCCCTTAACCATCTTTGGTTAATCTTTGGCTAATATAACTTTGTGATGACATGTTTCAACCAAGCTATTTATCTTTCATGGTTTTTCAACCATAGTTCACGAATTTTGTAGTATGGTCATGGACTCAAAGGTTTGTCCTCACTCCCCCTCATGAACATACTTCCAATTCGTGATGCTTGGATCATTTAAAGCCTTGGTATGTATCCTCTATGTACATCTTATATGGGACATTCACGGGATTTCACTTTGTGTCCCTTTTATCAATCTTTGCATCAGGTCCTGGACCAGGAAGGACAATGCATTTATGTCCTAATTTTCGTGTGGTAACCAGCCTGGTTCATCATGATTTTGTCTCTTATTGATCCTTAGCATAGTTTGGATCAATATACCCTTTGACCAACTGAATGCCTTAGGCGATTCTTTGAAGGAGATTCATATTTCCCTTTGTTCATTGTTTCTCCTTTTGGGAAACTTTCAAGATTTCAATGGACTTGTATGGGTGACCAAAATTTTCATGCCCTTTGGTCATTATGCCTTTGGCCGTGGTATTTTAAGAAACCATGAACTCTTTTGGCTGATTTTCTTCTTTGGCATTTTTCTTTCTTAAAACACAATATCATTCATAAAATCAAATAAGATAGATTTAAAACAAAATCATTCAGTAAATAAAACAATGCATAAATCAGTATTAAAACATAGGTTTAAAACTAGAAAACATGAGGTCAAGATGTCGAGTTTGGTTTGGACAGTCCGGCCACTTCATTCTTTTGTGGTACTTGGCTCTCTTGGACTTCTCCTTTGTCATTTCTAGCCCTTTTGACTTTAGGAGGTCTCATCTCACTGACTCTTTCTCGTGCCTTATCATTTTGCTCAATAATCAGTAGGCATGAGAGCAGATCATTATATGTGGTGAATTTCCTATATAGGCTTTGTGATGACATGTTCCCTGGGGGGAAGGTTGAGTATATTTTTATTCTCAACTCCTTGTCACTTTTATCCTCACCACAAAACTTCAGTCTATGGACCAGTTTGGTCAAGGCAAAATTGTACTCTTCCACGGATTCAAAATCCTGGAATCTGAGGTTTGTCCACTCATCTCTGACCTTTGGTAATAACACTCTTGTGTATTTAGTTTTCAAAACTGTTCAGAGGTCATGAGGGTTCTCAATGTCTGAGTAAAGGTCCTTTAAACCTTCAGTGAGATGGTTGCGCATAATTTCTATGGCTCTTAATTTATCACCTTTAGTTGCATAATTTTCTTGGAGAATGCATCTACCAAGTCCTCTTGACTTTAGCAACACTGAGGTGTTCATTGCCCATTCAAGATAATTTTCACCAGAAAATTTTAGGATATTGTAGTCCAAATTTCTCGACATCTGTGGTCATGCCAATCAGTTTTAAGAGTTTAGGATGATTCAAATAAATGCATTTCAATCAAGTGCTAATCGGCCAAGTTTTAGGCCGAGTGATGCAATGTACCTAGACAGCAGTTTCTATATGTCCCAAATGCATATGATGCATAAGGTTTTTGAGTTTAGGATTTTCAAGGTCCTTTTGGGAATGAGATTTTCAGGCCTAAGTGCCTTGGATAGGTTGGGCAATCGCATGGGATGGTTCAGGTTCCAATCGGGTAGGTTGCTCTTAGATTTGGGCAGCTTCTAGGATGGGTCGTCCCGGTCTTAACCCGGGTTGTCCCATAAGGTTTGGTTTTTGGGTTTCATCATGGATCGGGTGTCCTAGATGGGGGTTTGCTCCGGGTTGTCCCGGATGGGTTTTGGTCATGGATGGGCTGTCCCGACTTGGGACAAGGTTTCCTCGACCAGGGTCTCACCTCGGACAGATTGTCCCGGGTTGTCCTGGGTCGTACCGGGTAGAGAGTGTCCCGGGTCGAACCGGGCTGCCTTAGGTTTTGGGTTGATCCCGCATGGGATATGTCCCGGTTGGGTCAGGTTTTAGTTTTGGGATTTATTTTAGCATTTAATCAATGTGTATCTTAACATCTTCATTTATGCATCCAAATCTAATCAAGTTGTATTCAATGATGTTTTATGAAAGTATTAGAAATATGATGCATGAATGATCCTAACTCTTAGCCAATGGGATTTATCAATCAAAATCGAAATTTGAGGGTTTTCAAGGCCCTTTATTGATTTTATAACAAACACAAATCAGATTTAGGATGTGATGAAGTTTGGATCAATCTTTAAGGATTTCAAGGTCCTTTAGAATCATGAATCAATTCTAGCAACTTATGATCTTTCAATGGATCAAATAAACTTATCAATCAAGTAATTTCGAAAATCAATCAAGCAATTTCGAAAATCAATCAAGGCTGACCTAATTAGGGTTCTTGATTCTAGTAACTATGATTTTTCAAGGGATCAATAAATCTATCATAGAATCAATTAATCTTGAATTCAATAAGGCTGTTTAAAGTTTGAATTGAGTAATCTAGCAACCTAATGGATTTCGATTTTAGTTTGTTTCAAACAAGGATTAGGGTTTTTCTAATTGTCCTAATCGGATCAAAGTCTTAAACCTCAAGCAACTTCAAAATTGAAAACATTCAAGCATAGGTTCAATGATGACTTACCTTAGTCTTGTGTGGATTTGAGCTTCCTGGTTTGTATAACCTTTAAACAAATCGGCTAGGTAAGTAAAAAGAAAAGTCGGCTTCTAGGTTAGGGTTCTTGGCGAGCCGGCTGGATGGTAGGCTGATCACGAATTGAGGCTGTTCTTGGCTTTGCAAGCTCGTGGTCTGAATGAGTCTTGATCGTGCTGATAACGTGTTGTAATCTTGATGATCTTAGCTTGAGGTTTGATAGAAACAAGAAGAAGAAATCGAGAAGGAAGAGAAGAGAAGAGATGGTTGAATGCTTTGTATGTAATGTGTTCTTGTATTCTTCATAATGGACAAGGCATGGTTCCTTATATATGGAACCATGGCCGACATATACAACATTATAGGCGATGTGGGACTTTGTCCAAGTGATAAAGATAACTACAAAGGAAATAAGATAAATGGCAAAGTGAATATTCTCCAAGGCCAAGATAAATGGAAATCTTCCATGCGCCTATGGATAAGGATGGACCGACTTGTTTCTCGACCAGGATAAGGATGGATTGGTCCGGCTATGGATAAGTGCGGTTCCAGCCTCGGATAAGCTTGGTTTCGACCAAGCTTACTCACTTCACTCCAGTGTCACTCCGAGCTTAAGGCTGAACAGGCCTCAGCATCATTTCCTAGAAATGGTGGACTCAGAATCATTTCCTCGGTTATGGACCATCCATAATCATGTTATTTATAACAGGAGGCTCAATGCTGAAATATATTGTAAGATTGCAAATGATGCAAAATGCAGAATGTATTGTAAAATGTAGAATGCAGAAGTGTAAACACATAATATAAAATGTGCATACAACAACTAAATGACTGCAGAATGCGAAATGTAGGAAGCTCATACAACATCCAAAATTAGTTATACTGCATAATGTATTGTAAAATGAAGAACCCATAAGTGTAAAGAAATGATGTATAATGCTAATGTAGGACACTCAATGCTGAAGTATATTGTATGATTGCAAGAAATTGATGCAAAATGCAGAATGTATTGTAAATTGCAGAATGCAGAAATGTAAAAACATAATGCAAAATGTAGAAAGCTCTTACGACAGTCAAAATTAGTTATACAACTACATGAATGTCATTTGCCCAATTTCAAAATGTTCAACAAAGGGGTTTAGTGGATAACCCACATAGTTTCTAGAGTCAAATAAGTTGTAAACTACATGAGACCAAACTAGTTACAAAAAGGTTTGAAAAGCAAATACCTGTCACAGAAGTCTGCTACACTTGAAATCTCCTCAAGATCTCTTGAACAATATGAACGCCTTCTGAAGCACAACCCTGAGGAAATAAAAATAATTAGGAAATAAAAATAATTAGTCTTTACCTACGCTTACCTTGTTCATTCTAATACCTAAAATATGAATCAGCTTTTTCGGTTATGACATATGTGGTACAATGAAGAATCACAACTGATTCATAGTATTTTGAAGCTGTTGGTCGTTTTTCTCCATCCAACAAACCACTTATAAGCCTTTGGCCTTGTGGTAGAGAATATATTATGTCTATGATTAGTCTTTGTCTTAAGATTTCTTTCAGCCTTGATAACTTGTTACAAGCGGCTGGTCGTTAATTTCCATCCAGCAAATCTTAAAACTGCCTGCCCTATTGTAATTTATTTCCATCGAACAAGTCTTTTTTGTAAGCCATGAGTAGTGAAGTAAGGAATCTGTTTTCAATTTGTAGCCTTTGTCTTGAGACTTTCTTAAACCGTTGGTCGTTACTACATCCATCCATAGATCAAAACAGAGTTTTGAAAGCTGTGGGTAGTAAAAAAAGTCTTTTGTCTTGAGACTTGTAAACTATGTGGTGTTATTTTCCATCAACTAATAACTTATCTGGGCTGCTGGTCGTTTATTTCCATCCAGCAAGTCTCACCCCATTTTCATTGTCTTCCTCTAAAGATATTTGTAAACCGTGGGTGGTAAAGTAAAGAATCTGTTTTCAGTTCTTAGTCTTTGTCTCAAGACATTCTCAACCCATTGGTCGTTAACAACTCCATTCCATTCAAATAATTGAAAACAGATTTGGGCAAACCGTGGGTAGTAAAGTCTTTGGTCTTTAAGACTATTTAGCCGTGGGTAGTAACACAAAGTCCTTTGTCTCAATACTCTTAAGCCGTGTTGTTTTATTTACCATATACTAGTGATTTGTATGGTAGCAGCTGGTCGTTTATTTCCATCAAGCAATTATTTGTCTAAAGACTTTTATATTTTGTTTTTTACCAATCCATTGCCTTTGTATAAAGACATTCGTAAGCCTTGAATTGTAAAGGAATCTGTTTTCAATTTGTAGTCTCTGTCTTAAGACTTTCTTAAGCCGTTGCTCATTAACTTCTTTCCATCGAAATAATTGAAAATCTAGATGTGGGCAAAGCCGTGGGTAGTCATCCAAAAGACAAAAGACTTTTATTGTGTTTTATTTTGCCATCCTCTAATGACCTTTTTATAAGCAGCTGGTCGTTTACATCCATCCAGCAAGTCATTAAACTGGCTAATTGTCATTGTCCTCATCTAAAGATTATCATATTATGTTTTCATCCAACAAGTCTTTTTACTGATCCATTGTCTGTGGATAGTAGAGTAAGGAATCGGTTTTCAATTTGTAGTCTCTTGTCTTAAGACATTCTCAAACCGTGGTCGTTAACTCCATTCCATTCAGATAACTGAAAACAGATTTTGACAAAGCCGTGGGTAATAACTCGAAGTCTTTTGCCTTAAGACATATAAGTTGTTTGGTTTTATTTGTCATTCCCAAACAACTTGTTCTAAGCATCTGGTCGTTAAATTCCATCCCGCAAGGCTTAGAACTGCCCCAGTGACATTGTCTTTAGTATTATGTTTCCATCCAACAAGTATTTTTACCGATCTGTCTTTTGTAAGCCATTGAGTAGTGAAATAAGGAATCTGTTTTTAGTTAGTAGTCTCTGTCTTGAGATCTTCTTAAGCCGTTGGTCATTACTCTATCCATCCAAATAATCTAAAACAGATTTTAGAAAGCCGTGGGTGGATAGAAAAAATAACAATTCAAATAACTGAAAACAGATTCTCGTCAAACCGTGGGTAGTAAAAGTCTTTTGTCTTAAGACTTGTAAGCCCGTGTGGTCTTATTTTCCATCCACTAATGATTTTTTTTTTCTGGACTGTTGGTCGTTATTTCCAATCCAACAAGTCTTAAACCTCACACATTTTCTTTGTCTTTGTCACGACATTTGTAGCTGTGGGTAAGACATTTGTAAGCCATGGGTAAGGAATCTGTTTTCAGTTATAGTCTTAAGTTTTAAGACTTTCTCAAACCATAACCATTCAAATAACTGAAAACAGATTTTGGTCAAGACGTGGGTAGTAAAAGTCTTTTGTCTTAAGACTTGTAATCCCGTGTGGTCTTATTTTCCATCCACTAATGATTTTTTTCCTGGGCTGTTTGTTGTTATTTCCAATCCAACAACTCTTAAACCCTCCACATTTGTTTGTCTTTGCCAAGACATTTGTAAGCCGTGGGTAAGAAATCTTTGTAAGCCGTGGGTAAGCAATCTGTTTTCAGTTATAGTCTTTGTCTTAAGACTTTCTCAAACCATAACCATTCAAATAACTGAAAACAGATTATGGTCAAGCAGTGGGTAGTAAAAGTGTTTTGTCTTAAGACTTGTAAGCCTCTGTGGTCTTATTTTCCATCAAATAATGATTTTTTTTTCTGGGCTGTTGGTCGTTATTTCCAATCCAACAAGTCTTAAACCTCTCACATTTTCTTTGTCTTTGTCAAGACATGTGTAAGCTGTGGGTAAGACATTTGTAAGCCGTGGGTAAGAAATCTTTGTAAGCCGTGGGTAAGCAATCTGTTTTCAGTTATAGTCTTTGTCTTAAGACTTTCTCAAACCATAACCATTCAAATAACTGAAAACAGATTCTGGTCAAGCCGTGGGTAGTAAAAGTCTTTTGTCTTAAGACTTGTAAGCCTGTGTGGTCTTATTTTCCATCCACTAATGATTTTTTTCTGGGCTGTTGGTCGTTATTTCCAATCCAACAAGTCTTAAAGCTCGCACATTTTCAAGACATTTGTAAGCCGTGGGTAAGACATTTGTAAGCCGTGGATAAGGAATCTGTTTTCAGTTATAGTCTTTTGTCTTAAGACTTTCTCAAACCATAACCATTCAAATAACTGAAAACAGATTCTAGTCAAGCCGTGGGTAGTAAAAGTCTTTTGTCTTAAGACTTGTAAGCCCGTGTGGTCTTATTTTCCATCCACTAATGATTTTTTCATGGGCTGTTTGTTGTTATTTCCAATCCAACAAGTCTTAAACCCTCCACATTTGTTTGTCTTTGTCAAGACATTTGTAAGCCGTGGGTAAGAAATCTTTGTAAGCCGTGGGTAAGCAATCTGTTTTCAGTTATAGTCTTTGTCTTAAGACTTTCTCAAACCATAACCATTCAAAGAACTGAAAACAGATTCTTGTCAAGCCGTGGGTAGTAAAAGTCTTTTGTCTTTAAGACTACTGAGCTGCATGCTCTTATTTGCCATCCCCTAACATCCTTCTTTATACATGCACTACCAACCCATATTCTCGGTCCAGTTAACAATCTTGCTATAGGGGATGGCATAGGTTTCTTCTAGAGGCAGCAAGGGACACTGTTCCCAAACAAGAATCTAACAGAACACTATTAGATTAGTGTCTGTCTATGATCTTTTTGGGGTTTGAAAACAAAACAAAAACAAAACAATGTTCCCAAATAAGAATCTGACATAACACTATTAGATTAGTGTCTGTCTATGATCTTTTTGGGGTTTGAAAAAAAAAAAAAAAAAAAAAACAAAACAAAACCAAAACAATGTTCCCAAATAAGAATTTGACAGAACACTATTAGATTAGTGTCTGTATTATTATTATCTCATTTGATTTTGAAAAACATAATCAAAGCAAAACCAAAACAATGTCCAAAGAAAAACATGAGAAGAACGTCTACCTAATCTCTTGGGGTTTGATAAACCATAAGAAAAAAAAAGCTTTAAAGTCCCATATATTAGAAGAAGAATTAAAAGGAATCCTGATTTCAAAAATCTCAAGACATCAACGAAAGAATCTCAAAACATAAGCGCTTCAAAATAAAACGGGAAACTCTAGGACATAGAGAGAAGTTACCTACCTTAGAGAGACGGTGTCAAGCCCTACAAAGATCACTGCAAAAAGCTAAAATCTTCAGCTGTTATAAAACTCCAACGTAATGGTATTAAAATGCACATGTAACACTAAGGCATTATAAATATATACCCTTGTTTTCCTCACAGGTTGTCATCCACTTAATCTCCTTCATTTTTGGTCCCATCATAATCGTCCACCAAACGCTTCATCACGTGAATCTTGTTCAACGTCTCTTCTTCTTGAAGCTTTTATTCTCTGTTTCTGTTATAAAACTGCAAAGGAACAAGATACAATAATAAATCAAAGAGGTGAGTAATAAAAGAAGCTACGAACAGTAAACAGTGTCGCAAAGATGTTAACAAATATATCAGAACTGATTGCATATCAAGTGCCTTAAAACTGGTTACCGTCAATGAAAAAAATGAAAAACGACAGGGTTTGGTACATGAGTTATACGAAACCGTAACATAGACAGAGGGAGGGACATACATCGTTTGGTTTTAGTACAAGTTAACCAAGATTTGAACAATTTTGGAAACCCTAAAACAAAATCGCGACATAAGAAGGATTTTTAGAAACCCTAACATAGACAGAGACGTACCTCGACGAGACCAGCGAGAAATCCTAACCGGTCAGATAGGTTTCAGACATGAAGGAGAAACCCTAACCAGTCAGATGGCGAACGAAAGAAAAGGAAACCCTGAATCAAAATCAATTACAAATTAACGATTAGAGACAAAATTGCGATCAGAGATTTTAAGCGAAACGTTAGAAATCATTAAACAAAATTCACGATTTTCGCAGAGATCAAAACACTTACCAATCTCTTTCAGCAAATCCTGGAAGCGTCGGATTGATAGAGTTCTTCAAAGAAGAGAGAAAATACGAAACTAGGTTATGGAGAGAGATATAATTGATTTGGGAGAAAATGTTTTCTTTTCATTGTATTTATTATTTAGCCTAAGTCCTAACGTTATATTTCTGATTCGAGTCGGTCTCGCTTCAAGCGTTTTGGCAACACGCGTTTCTTCTAACGGTTATGTTTTAAAATACGAGTTGTAAATTGTAATCGAACCGATCTTGCGTTCTTAGAAAACCAACCTAAACCGAACCGGTTCCTTTTTCACGATGTCTACCTAATATACGTTGTCGTTTTCATGTCTCTGTAATTTGTCAGTTTCCTTTTTTTCTTTGCTCTCTCTCTCTCTGTGGAATAAGAAAGACGACGCAGAGAAAAGAAGAAGGTGAGAATGGCGGTGAAGCCTACCGGCGAATCACTGAGTATCTACACCGTTTCTGCGACGCCGTTTCGTACCAAGACTCTTCTATGCTTTGTCGTCTCCTCTCTTTCTCTTCCAGTTCCCCATCTCTTCTCTCACTCGCCGACGCACTAAACGTCAAATTTCTCTGATTGGGTTAGCTTATTCTCTTTGATCGAGACCCATGTTGTAAAATTAGCAGAATGGAAGCAGTATGAGTATGTTTTTGTGATATGATTCTTATGTGTGTAAAGTTTGTAGCTTTTAGGTTCTTACGATATGATCTAATTGGGATCCTACTGCAAGATTGAATCTTGGGTTTAGGGCTCGAAAGAGTAGGAGTAAGTTCCTGGCTTGATCTTTCTGTTGGTAAAGTTTGTGGCTTTTAGGTTCAGTTTCATTGGAGGATAATCTACCCTCCAATTGGGTCCTCTTACTTGCCAATTTTGAATTTAGAGCTTGAAACTGTCTATGGTAAACACTCTGTATGTGTATGAGTAGTTTTGGACTAGGGAGGGATTGGAACTCTGTGGTGAGTATGAAACACTCTGTATGTTATGTGTATTGGTTTTAGTTAGTATAAGTTTTGGATAACTGTCTGTGGTGAAGTTGTTGTATGAAACAAAACACTGTATGTGTACGAGTTTTAATGAGTATAAGTTTAAGATTAGGGCATGAAACCGTCTGATAAAAATTGAGTTCATGTGTCTACTAGATAGGATTGAGTCTTCCTTAATTTGACAATTTTCTTATATTGAATCCAGTTAATTTTACTTTTGAATTGATGCAGGATGCTAGCAGTTTGATAAAACCATACTCCTAAATTCTCTGAATACGGTGAGATCCTAGCTCACTTGTTTCGTTCTCTACAAAGTTACCGCATCTATTATTATAAAGAAGAGATTCTCTCACTCCAGAGCTTGCCACGTCATCAATTCGAAAATTGTGAGCGTGACACCTGTCCACCGTAAAAAACGCTCCGTTTCATTTTTTTTTTCGAAATCTAATAAGCTTGACTTCTTATTTTGTCTGAGCGTAATATGATGTATTCGAAACAGCGTCGTTTCTTATTTTTGTCGTTTCATCAATCTCCCTTATCCGCCCTAAACGTTTCTAGGGTTTCAATCGATTCATTCGTCTTCTTCCTACTGATCCAGAAATCGATTGGTTAGGGATTCATTACTATTAACCCTCGNTTCGAAATCTAATAAGCTTGACTTCTTATTTTGTCTGAGCGTAATATGATGTATTCGAAACAGCGTCGTTTCTTATTTTTGTCGTTTCATCAATCTCCCTTATCCGCCCTAAACGTTTCTAGGGTTTCAATCGATTCATTCGTCTTCTTCCTACTGATCCAGAAATCGATTGGTTAGGGATTCATTACTATTAACCCTCGGCCTTCACCGTCTGCTCATCTACCCTTGCTCTGCAAATCCCCCATTTGAAACGGTTTCTCTGTTATTTAGCACCATCCTTTAATCATGGATCCCACTACGTATTCATTAATTTGCCTCACACAACTCCTCCGTTAATCCCCAATTTCTAATATATATATAGGGATGCAGAGCACACCCTAATCTCATCGTTATTTGTCATCTCCTTCTTTCAAAGTTGAAGCCTGGTCGTTGTAGGGAGGCAATTTTACCCGGTTAGTTTGGTTTTGGGAGGCAAGGAGTGTGAAAAAGGAGAGGAGCTCATGTGGGTTAACATGTCGCTGCTTGATGAAAAGGTTCTCCTGTAAATATTAAAATGGTTTCTTATGTTTCCATAGCAGAATGTTTCTTTATTTTTTCGTTGATCTCTTAGCATGTTGTGAATTCCTTTGCGGTCAAGATTGTAATGGAATTTGGGATCGTGATGGTTTTATCATTCGCTTCTATAATCTATAGGATTCTACTAAGATGTGGTCTTTTATATCTACATGTGCTAGGATCTGACAATATGGTCAATAATAGTGTTCTAGCTTAGTTCTCCCAGATTATCTCATTATAAAAACTGAGCAGTGAATCTGAAAGTGTTGTAATTTTCTTACTTACTCTAACTCTGCTTTGATTCAATTGAAAACCATATTATATACAGATGCTCCCCGCACCTGCAGGTGATAAATGGTTGTGGCTACACATGGTATGTGTTCTTATCTCTGAAAATTTTACATCTATGAGGAAATTAAATCTTTATTATATGATAGCTAAAAGGTGTAGCAAAAGATCTTTAGGAAATTATAACGAGTATGGACATTGGCAATCTCAGTTCAAATTACTTACTTCGATCTGTAAAATGTATTCGGAATAGATAACTCAATTTTTACTAAGATAATTCATTATCTGATGTTCAACTCTTCTTTATTTTTTCTTTTTGTTTTTAACATTATGTTCAACTCTTCTTGCAGACTACTGAAACAGATGATCTAGAAAGGAGATTGGCTTGCTACGACTAATCGGAGAAACATGACCTTATTTGTTGGTGACCCATATTCATTAAATGAAAGCAGCTACCTTTTCTGAGAAATCATGATATTGTATACTGATGTAACAAATGAGTTAAAACTGGTTACACTTTGTTTTTACATCTTCAACTTTGCAAGTAAATTTTATACACTGGTCTAAATCAAACGTCCCGAGATTCGAGAGATCAAATTAAAAAAGAATTAATTAATAAACAAGGATCAAGTTAAGATGAGGACACATGATATTCTTTGATTCAATCCTCAATACTTAGCATATCATAACACATTATATATATATATATATATATATATATATTTAAAATTTAGTCTAGCTTTAAAAGTCTCAAGAGGCTAAACCTATCTCTTAACTCCCTCTCTCGGTGTTAAAGAAAAAATAAAACTCACTCTTTATATATACGTGCAAACCATAAATTAAGAGAACAAATAAATATTTGAGTTCAATGTAACAGAAAGTCTTTATGCTTCTTCTTTCAAGCAATATTGCTTCTGCTTCCAAACAAGAATCAAGTCCAACAACTGATTAGTGTTCCTTACATACTCATAATATGCATATTATAGCCATATTTATAATACATTACATCATATATATGTTCGTATGAGCAGAAATATCAAACATCCAATGGTAATCTATATGATTGTTCTATGAAAATGTACAAATTATAAAACCAATTTGTCTATCATTTCAGTGCAACTAAAAATAAGTTACATTCAAATAATAAACAATTCAGTAACTACATTTTTAAATCATTCATTATTTCCATTGAGAATTCTCTAAAATAGAAAATTAAAACAATCCATATAATATAAATAATTTAATATAATGAAATGATTTTAAAATCAAACAAAAATCAAGAAAAATCATATAACATATTAATATTCATGCATGTAAATCATATTTCAGCCTCTCAAGTTTGAAACATATATAACATAAATAAAATAATTCATAAATTTTTGTAGGAGATTACTCTTGGTGCATATATGAAATACAGTTAATGTGTGTATATAGAAGATTAAAATAAAGATTAAAATAAACGGTTTAATTAAAAGCATTCAAATACTACAGTGACATCATATTATAACAAATAACTAAATTTATAAATATTATTAAACATTTTAATAATAACTAAAAGAAATTATTAGAATATATAAAAATTTATTTTCCTAAACTAAAAATAAGCGGAATCTAAGGGAATGAAAGAAAAAATAATTTATATCCATCTTCATCATTTTTATTGTTAATTGAGTATTTTTAGTTTCCATAAAATATAACCTTATTTTAAATATTAAATTTATTTACATTTAACAAAATATCATTAAAATAATCTTACTTTTTACAAATAAAACTATAAAATATCCAATTAAAACTGTAAACATTAAGAAACTAACAGAAAAATAAAAAAATAAAACTAAACTATTTACATAATAGTAAACAAATATAATGAAACTTTAAAAAGACGTATATTATTTATACATCAAAAGTATCTTTTTACAACTATGCAACGACCTTAAACGAATTGAAATATTTAAAACAAAATTTTATAACTATACATTTTATTGTTAATTTATAATATAAAATTAGATTTACACTTTCACTATTGTACTCATTTCTTAAATATCATATTCAGCCTAACATAAACCGTAACAAAATGCAATCATTCAATTCATTCATACAAATGATATTCATGAGGACCATAAGTCTATTTTTATTAACCCAATATAGTAAACCACAATTAATCAATAGATTTTGGATTTAAAACTATAAAAAAAAACTTACAACGAGAGCACCGCTTATACCTCATCCACCCACTATAGTATGTTATATGATGCAATCTATTAATGTAGACGCAAACATCAAAATTAAACATAATTAATCTTAGTATACATAATCTTTTCATACCATAACATTCTCAAAAAAACATAACCAGTATTATACAATTCTCTTGCAAAAATTTATATAACATATACACAAAGAAAATATATAATTACATAATTATATTCATTACACGTAAAGTACATCCCGCGTGTAGCGCATAATAACTCGATATATTTAATTATATAAAGTAGTATTCTTTTACTCCTTAGGGCGCCACGTAAGATGATACATCATAAAGTTGAGCTTTGTGGGCATGACACATGTCCCATTTCACAAACCACATCACTTCATTTTAATTAGTCAATATACATGTGTGCTTTATTTTTCTTTGGATCTTATTTTTGCACAATTTATCCAGCCCGTCATGAGTAATTCTAAGTGTAAACCCAATGTTTTTTGATATTAGGTTTAACCAAATTTATCTTCGCCGTTCTTGATCTACTCACAACCTGAGTTCTGATAGTGTTCTTTCATCTTTTTCTTAAAAATCTCAAGAGCTACAGTTACAAATTCATCCTCTTAAAGACCTTCTTAACTTCTTCACCCACGATCTACTTTGAATGTGAACTTCAAATCGGTGGAACTGCGACTATAAAAGGTAAGATTTCCTACTATGAAAACCGTCGCTTCATTCCATTTAAACAAGCCAGTAAA
>MU107349.1:0-21280 GCA_012274485.2 Sinapis alba
GACCGTCCACTTGGCTGCGCCTGCTGAGCCGTTACGTTCTTGAGTGACGGACTCTTCGTCTTCGTCGGCGATTAGGTACTTGTCGTGGTGGCTTCGTAAACGAACGGCTTTGGCTTTCTGGAAAAAGTCCATTGAGATTAAGAGAGAGGTTGAAGATGGTGTGAATGTGTGTGTAGCTTGTTAATGAATCTAGAGCTTGATCTTTAGGACCTTGTCTTTTTACTAAAGGTATTTAATATTCTTAATTACTACTCTGTTTCAGATCTTTCTTTTTGACTTGTGTATAAATGGAAAGAATTACACCGAGAGGCACTTTATGAGTTTTATTAACATCTGAGGACAGTTATCACTACTCACACACTTTTCTTTAACTAAAATCCACTTTCACTTATAAACTAGAAAGAATTACACCGAGAGGCACTTTATGAGTTTTATTAACATCAGAGGACAGTTATCACTACTCACACACTTTTCTTTAACTAAAATCCACTTTCACTTATAAACTAACTAAATAACGTTGACAGCTAATATCCACTACGCTAACTAAAATAAAGTGGGACCCTCTGACTTTCTTCTTCATCTCCTCTTCTGTAGATTTCAATAATTTTTCGTAAATGAAATGTGATCCTTCCATATTTTTTTTTAGAAAAAAAAATCTTTAATAATTATTTTTTTTTCTAAAAGCTATCTTTTGAGATATGTCAAAATATATGGTTGATTGTGGTGTAGTGATGGCGTATTCGACGACAACATCAACATCGGCGTAATCTGTAGAGACGTCGGAGCTTCTTGTCTTTGGATTACCGGAAACATCTTCTCGTCACTCGAACTCATTGTTCTCAACATCGTTATCTCACCTATAGCTGTCGCAAAAAGCTCGAGACATCAATGGTCACCTTTGCCTTTTTTGCATTTTTGGTCCTTACCGTTTTGTATAATTTCATATTAAATCTGTTTTTTAATTGTGCATATCTCTACTTGAATTAAACTCCTAACTTCTTGATTGATCATTCCAGACTATTTTTATAATTGCACGAATGATCCTTTTTTTATTTCTTTTATTTCACCCTCAAGCATTCAAAATAAACAATTTTTCTTTGATTTAACCTCAACTTAAGCAATTATTTTATATAATTCTTGTTAATGCAATTAAACACATATATGCACATGTAACATTTTAAAAATCTCAAAATGAACTGAATGAACTAAGAGTGATTTATACTTAAAGGCAGTTTCTCATATATGTCATCTTATGTCTAACTTGATCTACTTTTGTTATTTTTGAAATTTTTATCAACTGTTATGTGTACCGCTTCATCATAAATTTTGATGAATTCGTCATTTATCACAAACAATTATTGTTTTAATTCACTTTTGGATGTACATGTGTACTCGTCACATAGTGTATACAACCCAATTGTACACAAAACAATAATCTTTCTATACAAAAGTATGTTTTCATATTGAATAAATTTATGTGACAAGGCTGAAGCATCCCATCTCTGTCGTTGTCTTCTTCTACTATGTATGTGTACATTCTTTTGATTCACTTTTGATGTACATATGTACACGATACATAATGTACACAACCCAATTATGTCGAACACTGATTTGTTGATGAAATGTAATGGATTATATCAAACATTAACATGTTATTGTACATATGTTAGATTCATGTGTGTACACTTTGCGACGTGTACACGTGTAGAAACTTGAACAAATTAGAATTTTAAAACAAATAGACATGTTATTTTGTGCACACATTGTAACGTGTACACATGTACATCGAAAATGAACCAATATATGTAAAAAAGTTGTACACATATAGGTGGATTGATGGTTGATTACTAAAACAATACCAAAATACATAATAAATACATCAAATCAAACTGAAAAGGTGTACATGAGAATAGGTGCATACATAAATTTATGTTTTATTTATATCTAATGATTTTCAGCTTTAATTTTACTTCATTTAATGTATTGACATTGTACACATGTATTGACATTGTACACATGTACATTGATATTGTGTACTGTTTACATGATGTACATTGACATTGTGTACTGTTTACATTCTTTTGATTCCCTTTCGATGTACACATGTACACGGTACATAATGTACACAACCCAATTATGTCAAACATTGATTTGTTGATAAAATGTAATGGATTATATCAAACATTAACATGTTATTGTACACATGTCAGCCTCATGTGTGTACATTTTGTGACGTGCACACGTGTAGAAACTTAAACAAATTAAAATTTTAAGACAAATAAACAAGTTACGTATGTGTACATTCATGATGTACATAAACAAAACACAAAATATAATTATTTATTTTAAAAGCATGAGGCAAAAATAAAAGGAAAAGCGAAATAAACAATTAAAAAGTTAGGAGTTTATTCAAGTACATATTTGCACAATTAAAAAGTTTAAGGTCAAAACGCAATTATTTTATTTTTAAAGGACCAAACAAGCAAAATAAATAAAAATAACCATTGATGCTCTCGAGTTTGTTCTGACGGAGCCGCGACGGTGAGATTTGATGCCATGACACCAGAAAATATGAAAGAATCTAGCGACACTAATTCTGTTGGTCCATAAATACAAGAGCTTTGGTTGAAAGTTTAAAGGAGTTCATGGTGTGGAGGTTGCAGTAGCTGAGATTAATGGCAAAGCTCTATTGAAATGGAAGAATGTGATGGAAGAGATGACCAAAAAGATTGTGACGAATTTAAAATTTTGATTGTCTAGACTTTAACGAAAATGAAATATTTTGGAAAGATTGAGAAAAATAAAAAATTTATAATTAAATTTTAGCTGTAAAAAAAAATAAAGGACGAAACTGATTGAAGAAGATAATGAAAGAGAAAAAGATGGGTCCTACTAGTTGAAAAATTCAATTCTAGTTTCACTTTAGTTTATTTTAGTTAAGATAAACTACCTTAGTAGCTAAAAGTGTCTCTCAATGTAATAAAAACTCAGAAACTGCCTTTAAGTGTAAATCACTCTATTTTTTATTAAGGAAATTATGTCTTTTTACTCTTTTTATCTTTGTTAGTTACTTCCCTCTGTTTTATATTATTTGTCCTTGTAGAGAAATTTTTTTGTTTCAAAATAACTATCGTTTTAGAATTTTAATGCAAAATTCATTAATAAGATTCTTCATTTTATTTTTCTATTGGTTGAAATATGATTAGCTGTATAGATAATTGTGTTTTTATTTTGAAAATATACAAAATTATATATTTTTTTAAAATGTTAATATGTGTGCAACGACAAATAAGTAATACTCCCTCCGTTTCGAATTATTTGTCGTTCTAGAGTAGATTTTTTGTTTCAAAATAAGTGTCGTTTTCGGTTTTCAAAGCAAAATTTATGGGTAATATTTTTTACTTTATTTTTCTATTGGTTGATAAATAGTTAGGTGTATTGGTAATAGTGTTTTATTTTGAAAATATGTAAAATTAAATGTTTTCTTAATCTGTGTGCATAAGCCTAGAACGACAACTAATATGAAACGGAGGGAGTATGAAACATAGGGAATAGGGAGTACTTAATTTCGTCTAATTAAATTGTTACTTGACTTACTTGATACTTCATACATTTAACAAATAAATTGTTGTGTTGACGTTTTTTAATAATATCACTGGTCATTTCCAAAAAGCCATTTGAGTAAACTTAACTTTTCTGAATATATGGCACTAGTTATTATATCTAACTACTGGAGTATTATTTTACTAATATGAATGATTATAAATAAAAATATAGATGAATTTTTGGAGAAAATGGTATTATATTAGTAAAAAATTACTAAAAATATCACAACTTAAGTATCATTTTTCGAAAATACCTTCATTTTTTTTTTTGGACAAAAATACCTTTACTCAAAAATACTTTTACATTTAGGTTTAAAATTTAGTGATTATTGTTTAGAGTTTATTATTAAAGGATTGAAATTGAATTTATAAATTTTTATAAATATTAAAAAATTAGCCTAATATTTTTTTATCACAAATTTAAAATATTTATAAAAATAGTCATTCATTAATGATAAATATTAAAAGTGATATCAAATTTATGATAGAATGATTTCGTGCTGAACCTGGTAAAGGAACAAAAATTTCCCTCTCTATTATTTTGGCTATCCAAAATTGTTTTTGTCCTTACTTTATTTTGATTAATTAACTAAATACATTACCTACTATTATATTTTTATAATCAGTCAAAAACAATTATTAATTTCTAAAACGGAGACATTACTATGATTTTTGTGCGATCTAGATCTATGACCCCTAAATTTTTTTGTTTATTCTATTGTTTGCAGAAGTCAATTTATTTATTTCTTAATTATTAGCAGGGAACGATGGAATATGGGACAATATAGTGGATTAATATACAAACAGAGATAACATTGCTCAAGATAAATGGTTAAATGTCGACTTTGGCCTTGGAACGACTAATCAACCATTTTAATTTTTAATTATTGATTGAAAGCATAAACCATAAACCATAAACAGCATCATTGTATAAGATACTAGCATACATTCACTACAACACTTAAACCTTTCACTTCTTTTCGCACTTACATTACACACGTCCATTGCTTTTCAACGATGATCTCAAGTTCTTGAAACCGCTGATTGAGCTCTAACCTCAAGCTCTCCTAGAAACTCCGCGACTTTATCGATCTCCGGTACCACATTCTTCACGGTATCATCAGACAAGAACTGGTCCGCCCATTTACAAAGAGAAGGAACTTTTGTTTCGTCTAATACCTTTTCTCCTTTAAGCTTCTCTCTTGCCTTCAAGATACCCACAAAGCTTCCGAGGCAAATGTCCATAAACCCTATCGCTTCACCTCCGAAAAACGGTTTCCCTTTGCTTATAGAAACAAAGGCTTCCTCGAGTTGCAATAACCCTCCTTCCACTTCTTTCATGCCCTTTTCTTTTGCCTCTTCAGATTTGGTGATTGCGGCTGCTTTCAAAGCAGGAAACCACTGCATTTTTAAAGGGAGTCAAGTGAAAATAGTGTGACAAGTGTTTATTCTGAAATCTTACACAAAATCTTAATGGTTTCTTCTAAGTAAAGGGTACAATATTTCCAAGCTAGAATTTTCCTAGGTTTATATATATTAAACCAAGATTTAGCTCATTGAAGAATTTTTGATCAATATCAAACATCCATTCTTACATTCTGAGGATAGAATTAATAATAATATATGCTTTTGTAAGAAAATCTATATAATGATCAGCAATCTGCAACAAGAAAAACAGAGAAGAAAAAGACAGAAGGAAACTCTACATCTCCCCCACTTTAACTAAATTTCAAATGTATGAAGATTATCATCAAAACATGTAAAATCATGAAAATTTTGGAAAATCATATGAAAATATGAAATATATTTATGATTAGATACTACTTCTATATTTTTGGTTTAATAAATTAGATTTGTTCAATCACTATATGTCTTTTTATAAGAGTTTAATAATAGATCTTTTTCTTTTTCACAGAAAAAGAAGATCTTCTAGTACTTTTTGTGTTGTTACTCTCACCAATTTATCATGTATATCAAAAGAACATAGAAAATCTAAAACAATGTCATGTAACAAAATAATTTTCAGTTGAATATAGTTTTATCCATTAAAAAGGGGATTAAGTTACAATTATATTCTCTTTTTAATTAACACACTTACAATTATAGTACAACTTCACCAATGCATGTCTAACTTTTCTTTTACTTTCAGTAATATAGCCATATATGCATAATAACTTTTTGGTCTCTCACAGATGAAGATCTAATTCGTAATCCTCTTAAGAATATAAAAATCCATCGCAAAAAAAATCTCATGCAGAAGAAAACCCATAGATAAAAGAAAGTAAATATTTGGCCAACAAAAAAACATAGAAAACACCTTGTCATCAACGAAGGCAGACCAGAAGCGAGCTTGAGCGCGATCATGGGGATGTGAAGGAAGTATGGACGGTCCAGATCAGTTCCATGTCTCATCAATGTACTCAACGATGTTGAGAGACTCTAGAATCGGTTTGTTGTTGTGGATGAGAACCGGGACTTTCTTGTGAACCGGATTTGATTTGAGAAGAAGCTCACTCTTGGAACCGAACAAATCTTCTTCAAAGTAATCATAATCGACTGATTTAAGACTAAGAGCGATCTTTGGTCTTATGGCATACGGACTGTACCATACTCCCAACAGTTTCACTTCCTCTGTCTCTCCCATTTTTTTTTTTAATTTGGTCTCTAATTAATCTGTGAATAAAGAGAAGAAAGAAGAGATATAATGTTAGTGTTTGATGCCAGTTTGTGTGTTGCTCCACGGCTCTTTTGTTCTTGCTATTTGGCTATTTTGTCTGCTTCTAATTATTACTTTTATAGTTTGAGAAAATGACAATGAAAACATACGTTTCTCTTATTTTGGGCTTTAACCGTAGCGTAGGATTAAATGTGTTCTCTTATCATTTTCACAACAACATGATAAGATTAAAACGATTCAAAAATCTAAAATGCTTAACTCTGTATCTATGTGAATAATATATAAAGGTTATATTTTTACCTTTCGTTTATGCACGTCTTGGTGTTGTGTGCTCAAGAGATATGTGAGATTGTAAAAAGATTGAAGAACTCTATGCATATATGAAATTCCCAATTTTAAACAATTTGTCGCAAAAGTCATCAATTTATCGACATCTAATCGTGCACTCAATTAACCAAATCAAAGCAGCAGCAGTGCAATTCACAAAAGCTTATATAACAAGTTATTTTAATGGATTCTTTTCCTAAAGAAACAGAGTAAATATCATGCGATTCACACATATCAAGTTATTTAATGGACTTTCATCCTAAAAAAGCAGAGTAAATATCGTGATCGGATGTAACACATATCAAATATTGAACTGATAAAAAACATTACACTTGATCTTAGCCAAAAGGCCGAGGAGAAAAGTATGAATTGATATGTCACCTAGCCTCATCTCTTTATACTGTTTTTCGTGTCTTTAAGTCGGTCCTGGGTTAAGCTAGATGAAACATTCGCCTCAAACCTCCAAATTTTTTGAAAACAATTATAAATACATATGTCCCAAATTTGTAAAAAAAAAAAAATTTAGATTTTCAAACTATTGAAATCAATACTATTAAAATAGAAATACAAAATTGGACTCAATTTTTCTGATCTTGACATAAAAGTAAGATACGAAGTAAAACAAATATTAACACACATACAAAATAGATGGAAGAGATTATGTGACTCTTGAACTATTTTCTGTGATTTGAAATATAAGCTTAAATGTACAAGTACTCTTGTCTTTTTCAGAAAGCTCACATCAAAGTATCACTTGAGTCATGTTGTTTTAACATTTGGTGGTAAACTTCTCGCTTCAAGTACCATTTTTTATATTTGAAGATGAAAAATATAAGAGGTAGAGAAAATTTTCACACACATTAAAAAAAACATGGTGAAACTTGCATATTTTAATATAAAAAATTGATGGAAATTACATATGTTTGGAAAAGATTTTGAGGTTATCTATCATAATTATCTATTAAAATCGTACGAAAGCATAAAAATTATCAATATTTCGTAGGGATTAACCCATATATTTTAAGAAAAATTTAAAAATTATGACAATCTTATTTTAATGCATAGTTGCATTGTGCACTGACGCATGATGATGGTTAAAGAGGTTTGAATCCTTTATTGACTCTGTTTCTCGAGAAAATATATATTTGTTAGTGGTTATTCCACTGATTTATGCAATATATGAAATTTTATTAAATTAATTGTTTAAAAATTTAAAACGGTGCCCATTTACGAAAAAGAATTAAGCATACATTAATACATATAAAGAATGTGGTTAGAAATTTTATAAAACATTAAAGACTATAACATTTGGTAAATAGAGAATATACCGAAAACTCAGTATTTTCCTAGGGGTTAACCCACATATTTTAAGAAAAAATGAAAAATTATGAAAATCTTGTTTTAATGCATAGTTGCATCGTTCACTGACATAGGATGATGGTCAAAGAGGTTTGAATCCCTTGTTGTCTCAATTTCTTGAGATAATAGAAATTTGTTTGTAGTTATTCAACTAATTTAGGAAGTATATAAAGTTTTATTAAATTAATTATGTAAAAATTAAAAACGATGCCAATTTACCCTTAAAAGAGTTAAGAATACAATAATACCAATAAAGAATATGGTTAGAAATTTTATAAATTATTAAAGACTATAACATTTAGTAAATAGAGAATATACCGAAAACTCAGTATTTTCGTAGGGGTTAGCCCACACATTTTAAGAAAAATATGAAAATTATGACAATCTTGTTCTAATGCATAGTTGCATCGTTCACTGACGTACGATGATGGTCAAAGATGTTTGGATCCTTTGTTGTCTCCATTTCTTGAGATGAATGAAATTTCTTTGTTGTTATTCAACTAATTTAGGCAGTATATAAAGTTTTATTAAAATAATTGTGTAAAAATTAAAAACGATGCCAATTTACCCTTAAAAGAGTTAAGAATACATTAAAACATATAAAGAATGTGGTTAGAAATTTTATAAAACATTAAAGACTATAACCTTTGGTAAATAGAGAATATACCAAAAACTCAGTATTTTCGTAGGGGTTAGCCCACATTATTTAAGAAAAATACAAAAATTATGATAATCTTATTTTAATGCATAGTTGCATCGTTCACTGACGTAGGATGATGGTCAAAGAGGTTTGGATCCTTTGTTGTCTCCGTGTCTCGAGATAATAGAAATTTCTTTGTGGTTATTCCACTAATTTAGGCACTATAGAAAATTTTATTAAATTATTGTGTAAAAATTAAAAACAATGCCAATTTACCCTTAAAAGAGATAAGTGTACAATAATACTTATAAATAATGTGGTTAGAAATTTTATAAAACATTAAAGACTATACCTCTGGTAAATAAAGAATATACCGAAAACTCAGTATTTTCGTAGGGGTTAGCCCACATATTTTAAGAAAAATATACAATTATGAAAATCTTGTTTTAATGCATAGTTGCATCGTTCACTGACGTAGGATGATGGTCAAAGAGGTTTGGATCCTGTGTTGTCTCCATTTCTCGAGATAATAAAAATTTCTTTGTGACTATTCCACTAATTTAGGCAGTATATAAAGTTTTATTAAATTAATTGTGTAAAAATTAAAAGCGATGCCAATTTACCATTAAAAGAGTTAAGCATACATTAATAATTATAAATAATATGGTTAGAAATTTTATAAAACATTAAAGACTACAACATTTGGTAAATAGAGAATATACCAAAAACTCAGTATTTTCGTAGGGGTTAGCCCACATATTTTAAGAAAAATTGAAAATTATGACAATCTTGTTTTAATGCATAGTTGCATCGTTCACTGACGTAGGATGATGGTCAAAGAGGTTTGGATCCTTTGTTGTCTCCGTTTCTCGAGATAATAGAAATTTCTTTGTGGTTATTCCACTATTTTAGGCAGTATAAAAAGTTTTATTAAATTAATTGTGTAAAAATTAAAAACGATGCCAATTTACCATTAAAAGAGTTAAGCATACATTAATACATATAAATAATGAGGTTAGAAAATTTTTAAACCATGAAAGACTATAACCATTGGTAAATAGAGAATATACCGAAAACTCAGTATTTTTGTAGGGGTTGTTAACCCACATATTTTAAGAAATTCAAAAATTATGACAATATGGTTTTAATGCGTAGTTGCATCGTTCACTAACGTAGGATGATGGTCAAAGAGGTTTGGATCCTTTGTTGTTTCCGTTTCTCGAGATAATAGAAATTTCTTTGTGTCTATTCCACTAATTTAGGCAGTATAAATTTTTTTATTAAATTATATTGTGTAAAAATTAAAAACGATGTCAATTTACCATTAAAAGAGTTAAGCATACATTAATACATATAAATAATGAGGTTAGAAATTTTCTTAAACCATGAAAGACTATAAACTTTGATAAATAGAGAATATACCAAAAACTCATTATTTTCGTAGGGGGTTAACCCACATATTTTAAGAAAAATTCAAAAATTATGACAATATGGTTTTAATGCATAGTTGCATCGTTCACTAACGTAGGATGATGGCCAAAGAGGTTTGGATCCTTTGTTGTCTCCGTTTCTCGAGATAATAGAAATTTCTTTGTGGCTATTCTACTAATTTAGGCAGTATAAAAAGTTTTATTGAATTAAATGTGTAAAAACTAAAAATGATGCCAATTTACCCTTAAAAGAGTTAAGCATACATTAATACATATAAAGAATGTGTTTAGAAATTTTTTTAAACCATAAAAGACTATAACCTTTGATAAATAGAGAATATACCAAAAACTCATTATTTTCGTAGGGGTTAACCCACATATTTTAAGAAAAATTCAAAAATTATGACAATATGGTTTTAATGCATAGTTGCATCGTTCACTAACGTAGGATGATGGCCAAAGAGGTTTGGATCCTTTGTTGTCTCCGTTTCTCGAGATAATAGAAATTTCTTTGTGGCTATTCTACTAATTTAGGCAGTATAAAAAGTTTTATTGAATTAATTGTGTAAAAACTAACAATGATGCCAATTTACCCTTAAAAGAGTTAAGCATACATTAATACATATAAAAAATGTGTTTAGAAATTTTTAAACTATTAAAGACTATAACCTTTGGTAAATAGAGAATATACCGAAAACTCAGTATTTTTGTAGGGGTTAACCCACATATTTTAAGAAAAATTGAAAAATTATGACAATATGGTTTTAATGCATAGTTGCATCGTTCACTAACGTAGGATGATGGTCAAAGAGGTTTGGATCCTTTGTGGTCTCCGTTTCTCGAGATAATAGAAATTTCGTTGTGGCTATTCTACTAATTTAGGCAGTATAAAAAGTTTTATTAAATTAATTTTGTAAAAATTAAAAACAATGCCAATTTACCCTTAAAAGAGATAAGCAGACAATAATACTTATAAATAATGTGGTTTGAAATTTTATAAAACATTAAAGACTATAACCTTTGGTAAATAGAGAATATACCGAAAACTCAGTATCTTCGTAGGGGTTAGCCCACATATTGTAAGAAATATATGAAAATTATGACAATCTTGTTTTAATGCATAGTTGCATCGTTCACTGACGTAGGATGATGGTCAAAGAGGTTTGGATCCTTTGTTGTCTCCATTTCTTGGGATAATAGAAATTTCTTTGTGGTTATTCCACTAATTTAGGCAGTATATACAGTTTTATTAAATTAATTGTGTAAAAATTAAAAACGATGCCAATTTACCATTAAAATAGTTAAGCATACATTAATAATTATAAATAATGTGGTTAGAAATTTTATAAAACATTAAAGACTATAACATTTGGTAAATATAGAATATACCAAAAACTCAGTATTTTCGTAAGGGTTAACCCACATATTTTAAGAAATATATGAAAATTATGACAATCTTGTTTTAATGCATAGTTGCATCGTTCACTGACGTAGGATGATGGTCAAAGAGGTTTGGATCCTTTGTTGTCTCCATTTCTTGAGATAAGAGAAATTTCTTTGTGGTTATTCCACTAATGTAGGCAGTATAAAAAGTTTTATTAAATTAATTGTGTAAAAATTAAAAACGATGCCAATTTACCATTAAAAGAGTTAAGCATACATTAATACATATAAATAATGAGGTTAGAAATTTTTTAAACCATGAAAGACTATAACCTTTGGTAAATAGAGAATATACCGAAAACTCAGTATTTTCGTAGGGGTTAACCCACATATTTTAAGAAAAATTCATAAATTATGAACATATGGTTTTAATGCATAGTTGCATCGTTCACTAACGTAGGATGATGGTCAAAGAGGTTTGGATCCTTTGTTGTCTCCGTTTCTCGAGATAATAGAAATTTCTTTGTGGCTATTCTACTAATTTAGGCAGTATATAAAGTTTATTAAATTAATTGTGTAAAAATTAAAAACGATGCCAGTTTACCATTAAAAGAGTTAAGCATACATTAATAAATATAAATAATTAGGTTAGAAGTTTTTTAAACCATGAAAGACTATAACCTTTGGTAAATAGAGAATATACCGAAAACTCAGTATTTTTGTAGGGGTTAACCCACATATTTTAAGAAAAATTCAAAAATTATGGCAATATGGTTTTAATGCATAGTTTCATCGTTCACTAACGTAGGATGATAGTCAAAGTAGTTTGGATCCTTTGTTGTCTCTGTTTCTCGAGATAATATAAATTTCTTTGTGGCTATTCTACTAATTTAGGCAGTATAAAAAGTTTTATTAAATTAATTGTGTAAAAATTAAAAACGATGCCAATTTACCATTAAAAGAGTTAAACATACATTAATACATATAAATAATGAGGTTAGAAATTTTTTAAACCATGAAAGACTATAACCTTTGGTAAATAGAGAATATACCGAAAACTCAGTATTTTCATAGGGGTTAACTCACATATTTTAAGAAAAATTCAAAAATTATGACAATATGGTTTTAATGCATAGTTGCATCGTTCACTAACGTAGGATGATGGTGAAAGAGGTTTGGATCCTTTGTTGTCTCTGTTTCTCGAGATAATAGAAATTTCTTTGTGGCTATTCTACTAATTTAGGCAGTACAAAAAGTTCTATTAAATTAATTGTGTAAAAACTAAAAACGATGCCAATTTACCCTTAAATGAGTTAAGCATACATTAATACATATAAAGAATGTGTTTAGAAAATTTTTAAACCATTAAAGACTATAACCATTGGTAAATAGAGAATATACCGAAAACTCAGTATTTTCGTAGGGGTTAGCCCACATATTTTAAGAAAAAATCAAAAATTATGACAATCTTGTTTTAATGCATAGTTGCATCGTTCACTTACGTAGTATGATGGTCAAAGAGGTTTGGATCCTTTGTTGTCTCCATTTCTCGAGATAAATGAAATTTCTTTGTTGCTATTCAACTAATTTAGGCAGTATATAAAGTTTTATTAAAATAATTGTGTAAAAATTAAAAAGATGGCAATTTAACCTTAAAAGAGTTAGAATACATTAATACATTTAAAGAATGTGGTTAGAAATTTTATAAAACATTAAAGACTATAACTTTTGGTAAATAGAGAATATACCGAAAACTCAGTATTTTCCTAGGGGTTAACCCATATTATTTAAGAAAAATACAAAATTATGACAATCTTGTTTTAATCCATAGTTACATCGTTCACTGACGTAGGACGATGGTCAAAGAGGTTTGGATCCTTTGTTGTCTCCGTGTCTTGAGATAATAGAAATTTCTTTGTGCTATTCTACTAATTTAGGCAGTACAAAAAGTTATATTAAATTAATTGTGTAAAAACTAAAAACGATGTCAATTTACCCTTAAAAGAGTTAAGCATACATTAATACATATAAAGAATGTGTTTAGAAAATTTTTAAACCATTAAAGACTACAACCTTTGGTAAATAGAGAATATACCGAAAAGTCAGTATTTTCGTAGGGGTTAACCCACATATTTTAAGAAAAAATCAAAAATTATGACAATCTTGTTTTAATGCATAGTTGCATTGTTCACTTACGTAGGATGATGGTCAAAGAGGTTTGGATCCTTTGTTGTCTCCATTTCTCGAGATAAATGAAATTTCTTTGTTGTTATTCAACTAATTTAGGCAGTATATAAATTTTTATTAAAATAATTGTGTAAAAATTAAAAAGATGGCAATTTAACCTTAAAAGAGTTAAGAATACATTAATACATATAAAGAATGTGGTTAGAAATTTTATAAAACATTAAAGACTATAACCTTTGGTAAATAGAGAATATACCGAAAACTCAGTATTTTCGTAGGGGTTAGCCCACATTATTTAAGAAAAATACAAAAATTATGACAATCTTGTTTTAATGCATAGTTGCATCGTTCACTGACGTAGGATGATGGTCAAAGAGGTTTGGATCCTTTGTTGTATCCATGTCTTGAGATAATAGAAATTTCTTTGTGGTTATTCCACTAATTTAGGCACTATAGAAAGTTTTATTAAATTAATTGTGTAAAAATTAAAAACAATGCCAATTTACCCTTAAAAGAAATAAGCATACATTAATACCGATAAATAATGAGGTTAGAAATTTTTTAAACCATGAAACACTATAACCTTTGGTAAATAGAGAATATACCGAAAACTCAGTATTTTCGTAGGGATTAACCCGCATATTTTAAGAAAAATTCAAAAATTATGACAATCTTGTTTTAATGCATAGTTGCATCGTTCACTTACGTAGGATGATGGTCAAAGAGGTTTGGATCCTTTGTTGTCTCTATTTTTCGAGATAAATGAAATTTATTTGTTGTTATTCAACTAATATAGGCAATATATAAATTTTTATTAAAATATATGAGTAAAAATTAAAAACGATGCCAATTTACCCTTAAAAAAGTTAAGAATACATTAATACATATAAAGAATGTGGTTAGAAATTTTATAAAACATTAAAGACTATAACCTTTGGTAAATAGAGAATATACCGAAAACTATGTATTTTCGTAGGGGTTAGCCCACATTATTTAAGAAAAAATACAAAATTATGACAATCTTGTTTTAATGCATAGTTGCATCGTTCACTGACGTAGGATGATGGTCAAAGAGGTTTGGATCCTTTGTTGTCTCCGTGTCTTGAGATAATAGAAATTTCTTTGTGGTTATTCCACTAATTTAGGCATTATAGAAAGTTTTATTAAATTAATTGTGTAAAAATTAAAACAATGCAAATTTACCCTTAAAAGAAAGAAGCATACATTAATACCGATAAATAATGAGGTTAGAAATTTTTTAAACCATGAAACACTATAACCTTTGGTAAATAGAGAATATACCGAAAACTCAGTATTTTCGTAAGGATTAACCCACATATTTTAAGAAAAATTCAAAAATTATGACAATCTTGTTTTAATGCATAGTTGCATCGTTCACTTACGTAGGATGATGGTCAAAGAGGTTTGGATCCTTTGTTGTCTCCATTTTTCGAGATAAATGAAATTTTTTTGTTGTTATTCAACTAATATAGGCAATATCTAAATTTTTATTAAAATAATTATGTAAAAATTAAAAACGATGCTAGTTTACCCTTAAAAGTGTTAAGAATACATTAATACATATAAAGAATGTGGTTAGAAATTTTATAAAATATTAAAGGCTATAACCTTTGGTAAATAGAGAATATACCGAAAACTCAGTATTTTCGTAGGGGTTAGCCCACATTATTTAAGAAAAATACAAAAATTATGACAATCTTGTTTTAATGCATAGTTGCATCGTTCACTGACGTAGGATGATGGTCAAAGAGGTTTGGATCCTTTGTTGTCTCCGTTTCTCGAGATAATAGAAATTTCGTTGTGGCTATTCTACTAATTTAGGCAGTATAAAAAGTTTTATTAAATTAATTTTGTAAAAATTTAAACAATGCCAATTTACCCTTAAAAGAGATAAGCGTACAATAATACTTATAAATAATGTGCTTTGAAATTTTATAAAACATTAAAGACTATAACCTTTGGTAAATAGAGAATATACCGAAAACTCAGTATCTTCGTAGGGGTTAGCCCACATATTGTAAGAAATATATGAAAATTATGACAATCTTGTTTTAATGCATAGTTGCATCGTTCACTGAAGTAGGATGATGGTCAAAGAGGTTTGGATCCCTTGTTGTCTCCATTTCTTGAGATAAGAGAAATTTCTTTGTGGTTATTCCACTAATGTAGGCAGTATATAAAGTTTTATTAAATTAATTGTGTAAAAATTAAAAACGATGCCAATTTACCATTAAAATAGTTAAGCATACATTAATAATTATAAATAATGTGGTTAGAAATTTTATAAAACATTAAAGACTATAACATTTGGTAAATAGAGAATATACCGAAAACTCAGTATTTTCGTAAGGGTTAACCCACATATTTTAAGAAAAATTGAAAATTATGACAATCTTGTTTTAATGCATAGTTGCATCGTTCACTGACGTAGGATGATGGTCAAAGAGGTTTGGATCCTTTGTTGTCTCCGTTTCTCGAGATAATAGAAATTTACTTGTGGCTATTCTACTAATTTGGGCAGTATAAAAAGTTTTATTAAATTAATTGTGTAAAAATTAAAAACGATGCCAATTTACCATTAAAAGAGTTAAGCATACATTAATACATATAAATAATGAGGTTAGAAATTTTTTAAACCATGAAAGACTATAACCTTTGGTAAATAGAGAATATACCGAAAACTCAGTATTTTCGTAGGGGTTAGCTCACATTATTTAAGAAAAATACAAAAATTATGACAATCTTGTTTTAATGCATAGTTGCATCGTTCACTGATGTAGGATGATGGTCAAAGAGGTTTGGATCCTTTGTTATCTCCGTTTCTCGAGATAATAGAAATTTNAAAGACTATAACCTTTGGTAAATAGAGAATATACCGAAAACTCAGTATTTTCGTAGGGGTTAGCTCACATTATTTAAGAAAAATACAAAAATTATGACAATCTTGTTTTAATGCATAGTTGCATCGTTCACTGATGTAGGATGATGGTCAAAGAGGTTTGGATCCTTTGTTATCTCCGTTTCTCGAGATAATAGAAATTTCGTTGTGGCTATTCTACTAATTTAGGCAGTATAAAAAGTTTTATTAAATTAATTTTGTAAAAATTAAAAACAATGCCAATTTACCCTTAAAAGAGATAAGCGTACAATAATACTTATAAATAATGTGGTTTGAAATTTTATAAAACATTAAAGACTATAACCTTTAGTAAATAGAGAATATACCGAAAACTCAGTATCTTCGTAGGGGTTAGCCCACATATTGTAAGAAATATATGAAAATTATGACAATCTTGTTTTAATGCATAGTTGCATCGTTCACTGACGTAGGATGATGGTCAAAGAGGTTTGGATCCTTTGTTGTCTCCATTTCTTGAGATAAGAGAAATTTCTTTGTGGTTATTCCACTAATGTAGGCAGTATATAAAGTTTTATTAAATTAATTGTGTAAAAATTAAAAACGATGCCAATTTACCATTAAAATAGTTAAGCATACATTAATAATTATAAATAATGTGGTTAGAAATTTTATAAAACATTAAAGACTATAACATTTGGTAAATAGAGAGTATACCGAAAACTCAGTATTTTCGTAAGGGTTAACCCACATATTTTAAGAAAAATTGAAAATTATGACAATCTTGTTTTAATGCATAGTTGCATCGTTCACTGACGTAGGATGATGGTCAAAGAGGTTTGGATCCTTGGTTGTCTCCGTTTCTCGAGATAATAGAAATTTACTTGTGGCTATTCTACTAATTTAGGCAGTATAAAAAGTTTTACTAAATTAATTGTGTAAAAATTAAAAACGATGCCAATCTACCATTAAAAGAGTTAAGCATACATTAATACATATAAATAATGAGGTTAGAAATTTTTTAAACCATGAAAGACTATAACCTTTGGTAAATAGAGAATATACCGAAAACTCAATATTTTCGTAGGGGTTAACCCACATATTTTAAGAAAAATTCAAAAATTATGAACATATGGTTTTAACGCATAGTTGCATCGTTCACTGACGTAGGATGATGGTCAAAGAGGTTTGGATCCTTTGTTGTCTCCGTGTCTTGAGATAATAGAAATTTCTTTGTGGTTATTCCACCAATTTAGGCATTATAGAAAGTTTTATTAAATGAATTTTGTAAAAATTAAAAACAATGCCAATTTACCCTTAAAAGATATAAGCGTACAATAATACTTATAAATAATGTGGTTTGAAATTTTATAAAACATTAAAGACTATAACCTTTGGTAAATAGAGAATATACCGAAAACTCAGTATCTTCGTAGGGGTTAGCCCACATATTGTAAGAAATATATGAAAATTATGACAATCTTGTTTTAATGCATAGTTGCATCGTTCACTGACGTAGGATGATGGTCAAAGAGGTTTGGATCCTTTATTGTCTCCATTTCTTGAGATAAGAGAAATTTCTTTGTGGTTATTCCACTAATGTAGGCAGTATATAAAGTTTTATTAAATTAATTGTGTAAAAATTAAAAACGATGCCAATTTACCATTAAAATAGTTAAGCATACATTAATAATTATATATAATGTGGTTAGAAATTTTATAAAACATTAAAGACTATAACATTTGGTAAATAGAGAATATACCGAAAACTCAGTATTTTCGTAAGGGTTAACCCACATATTTTAAGAAAAATTGAAAATTATGACAATCTTGTTTTAATGCATAGTTGCATCGTTCACTGACGTAGGATGATGGTCAAAGAGGTTTGGATCCTTTGTTGTCTCTGTTTCTCGAGATAATAGAAATTTACTTGTGGCTATTCTACTAATTTAGGCAGTATAAAAAGTTTTATTAAATTAATTGTTTAAAAATTAAAAACGATGCCAATTTACCATTAAAAGAGTTAAGCATACATTAATACATATAAATAATGAGGTTAGAATTTTTTTAAACCATGAAAGACTATAACCTTTGGTAAATAGAGAATATACCGAAAACTCAGTATTTTCGTAGGGGTTAGCCCACATTATTTAAGAAAAATACAAAAATTATGACAATCTTGTTTTAATACATAGTTGCATCGTTCACTGACGTAGGATGATGGTCAAAGAGGTTTGGATCCTTTGTTGTCTCCGTTTCTCGAGATAATAGAAATTTCGTTGTGGCTATTCTACTAATTTAGACAGTATAAATTTTTTTATTAAATTAATTTTGTAAAAATTAAAAACAATGCCTATTTACCCTTAAAAGAGATAAGCGTACAATAATACTTATAAATAATGTGGTTTGAAATTTTATAAAACATTAAAGACTATAACCTTTGGTAAATAGAGAATATACTGAAAACTCAGTATCTTCGTAGGGGTTAGCCCACATATTGTAAGAAATATATGAAAATTATGACAATCTTGTTTTAATGCATAGTTACATCGTTCACTGACGTAGGATGATGGTCAAAGAGGTTTGGATCCTTTGTTGTCTCCATTTCTTGAGATAAGAGAAATTTCTTTGTGGTTATTCCACTAATGTAGGCAGTATATAAAGTTTTATTAAATTAATTGTGTAAAAATTAAAAACGATGCCAATTTACCATTAAAATAGTTAAGCATACATTAATAATTATAAATAATGTGGTTAGAAATTTTATAAAACATTAAAGACTATAACCTTTGGTAAATAGAGAATATACCGAAAACTCAGTATTTTCGTAAGGGTTAACCCACATATTTTAAGAAAAATTGAAAATTATGACAATCTTGTTTTAATGCATAGTTGCATCGTTCACTGACGTAGGATGATGGTCAAAGAGGTTTGGATCCTTTGTTGTCTCCGTTTCTCGAGATAATAGAAATTTTCTACTAATTTAGGCAGTATAAAAAGTTTTATTAAATTAATTGTGTAAAAATTAAAAACGATGCCAATTTACCATTAAAAGAGTTAAGCATACATTAATACATATAAATAATGAGGTTAGAAATTTTTTAAACCATGAAAGACTATAACCTTTGGTAAATAGAGAATATACCGAAAACTCAGTATTTTCGTAGGGGTTAACCCACATATATTAAAAAAAATTCATAAATTATGAACATATGGTTTTAATGCATAGTTGCATCGTTCACTAACGTAGGATGATGGTCAAAGAGGTTTGGATCCTTTGTTGTCTCCGTTTCTCGAGATAATAGAAATTTCTTTGTGGCTATTCTACTAATTTAGGCAGTATATAAAGTTTTATTAAATTAATTGTGTAAAAATTAAAAACGATGCCAGTTTACCATTAAAAGAGTTAAGCCTACATTAATAAATATAAATAATGAGGTTAGAAATTTTTTAAACCATGAAAGACTATAACCTTTGGTAAATAGAGAATATACCGAAAACTCAGTATTTTTGTAGGGGTTAACCCACATATTTTAAGAAAAATTCAAAAATTATGGCAATATGGTTTTAATGCATAGTTGCATCGTTCACTAACGTAGATGATAGTCAAAGTGGTTTGGATCCTTTGTTGTCTCTGTTTCTCGAGATAATATAAATTTCTTTGTGGCTATTCTACTAATTTAGGCAGTATAAAAAGTTTTATTAAATTAATTGTGTAAAAATTAAAAACGATGCCAATTTACCATTAAACGAGTTAAACATACATTAATACATATAAATAATGAGGTTAGAAATTTTTTAAACCATGAAAGACTATAACCTTTGGTAAATAGAGAATATACCGAAAACTAAGTATTTTTGTAGGGGTTAACTCACATATTTTAAGAAAAATTCAAAAAATATGACAATATGGTTTTAATGCATAGTTGCATCGTTCACTAACATAGGATGATGGTGAAAGAGGTTTGGATCCTTTGTTGTCTCTGTTTCTCGAGATAATAGAAATTTCTTTGTGGCTATTCTACTAATTTAGGCAGTACAAAAAGTTCTATTAAATTAATTGTGTAAAAACTAAAAACGATGCCAATTTACCCTTAAATGAGTTAAGCATACATTAATACATATAAAGAATGTGTTTAGAAAATTTTTAAACCATTAAAGACTATAACCTTTGGTAAATAGAGAATATACCGAAAACTCAGTATTTTCGTAGGGGTTAGCCCACATTATTTTAAAAAAATACAAAAATTATGACAATCTTGTTTTAATGCATAGTTGCATCGTTCACTGACGTAGGACGATGGTCAAAGAGGTTTGGATCCTTTGTTGTCTCCGTGTCTTGAGATAATAGAAATTTCTTTGTGCTATTCTACTAATTTAGGCAGTACAAAAAGTTCTATTAAATTAATTGTGTAAAAACTAAAAACGATGCCAATTTACCCTTAAAAGAGTTAAGCATACATTAATACATATAAAGAATGTGTTCAGAAATTTTTTAAACCATTAAAGACTATAACCTTTGGTAAATAGAGAATATACCGAAAACTTAGTATTTTCGTAGGGGTTAGCCCACATATTTTTTTAAAAAATCAAAAATTATGAAAATCTTGTTTTAATGCATAGTTGCATCGTTCACTTACGCAGGATGATGGTCAAAGAGGTTTGGATCCTTTGTTGTCTCCATTTTTCGAGATAAATGAAATTTATTTATTGTTATTCAACTAATATAGGCAATATATAAATTTTTATTAAAATAATTGAGTAAAAATTAAAAACGATGCCAATTTACCCTTA
>MU107349.1:27466-41775 GCA_012274485.2 Sinapis alba
ATAATAGAAATTTATTTGTGGTTATTCCACTAATTTAGGCACTATAGAAAGTTTTATTAAATTAATTGTGTAAAAATTAAAAACAATGCAAATTTACCCTTAAAAGAGATAAGCATACATTAATACCGATAAATAATGACGTTAGAAATTTTTTAAACCATGAAAGACTATAACCTTTGGTAAATAGAGAATAAACCGAAATCTCAGTATTTTCGTAGGGGTTAACCCACATATTGTAAGAAAAATTCAAAAATTATGACAATCTTGTTTTAATGCATATTTGCATCGTTCACTTACGTAGGATGATGGTCAAAGAGGTTTGGATCCTTTGTTGTCTCCATTTCTAGAGATAAATGAAATTTCTTTGTTGTTATTCAACTAATATAGGCAGTATATAAATTTTTATTAAAATAACTATGTAAAAATTAAAAACGAAGCCAATTTACCCTTAAAAGAGTTAAAGAATACACTAATACATATAAAGAATGTGGTTAGATATTTTATAAGACATTAAAGACTATAACCTTTGGTAAATAGAGAATATACCGAAAACTCAGTATTTTCGTAGGAGTTAGCCCACATTATTTAAGAAAAATACAAAAATTATGAAAATCTTTTTTTAATGCATAGTTGCATCCTTCACTGACGTAGGATGATGGTCAAAGAGTTTTGGATCCTTTGTTGTCTCCGTGTCTCGAGATAATAGAAATTTCTTTGTGGTTATTCCACTAATTTAGGCACTATAGAAAGTTTTATTAAATTAATTGTGTAAAAATTAAAAACGATGCCAATTTACCCTTAAAAGAGTTAAGCATACATTAATACATAAAAAGAATGTGTTTAGAATTTTTTTAAACCATTAAAGACTATAACCTTTGGTAAATAGAAAATATACCGAAAACTCAGTATTTCGTAGGGGTTAGCCCACATTATTTAAGAAAAATACAAAAATTATGACAATCTTGTTTTAATGCATAGTTGCTACGTTCACTGACGTAGGATGATGGTCAAAGAAGTTTGGATCCTTTCTTGTCTCCGTTTCTCGAGATAATAGAAATTTCTTTGTGGCTATTCCACTAATTTAGGAAGTATAAAAAGTTTTATTAAATTAATTGTGTAAAAATTAAAAAGATGCCAATTTACCATTAAAAGAGTTAAGCATCCATTAATACATATAAATAATGAGGTTAGAAATTTATTAAACCATGAAAGACTATAACCTTTGGTAAATAGAGAATATACCGAAAACTCAGTATTTTCGTAGGGATTAACCCGCATATTTTAAGAAAAATTCAAAAATTATGACAATATTGTTTTAATGCATAGTTGCATCGTTCACTTACGTAGGATGATGGTCAAAGAGGTTTGGATCCTTTGTTGTCTCCATTTCTCGAGATAATAGAAATTTCTTTGTTTTTATTCTACTAAGTTAGGTAGTATATAAATTTTTATTAAATTAGTTGTGTAAAAATTAAAAAACGATGCCAATTTACCCTTAAAAGAGTTATGAATACATTAATACATATAAAGAATGTGGTTAGAAATTTTATAAAACATTAAAGACTATAACCTTTGGTAAATAGAGAATATACCGAAAACTCAATATTTTCGTAGGGGTTAGCCCACATTATTTAAGAAAAATACAAAAAATATGACAATCTTGTTTTAATGCATAGTTGCATCGTTCACTGACGTAGGATGATGGTCAAAGAGGTTTGGATTGTTTGTTGTCTCCGTGTCTCGAGATAATAGAAATTTCTTTGTGGTTATTCCACTAATTTAGGCACTATAGAAAGTTTTATTAAATTAATTGTGTAAAAATTAAAAACAATGCCAATTTACCCTTAAAAGAGATAAGCGTACAATAATACTTATAAATAATGTGGTTAGAAATTTTATAAAACATTAAAGACTATAACCTTTGGTAAATAGACAATATACCGAAATTTCAGTATTTTCGTAGGGGTTAGCCCACATAATTTAAGAAAAATATGAAAATTATGACAATCTTGTTTTAATGCATAGTTGCATCGTTCACTGACGTAGGATGATTGTCAAAGAGGTTTGGATCCTTTGTTGTCTCCATTTCTCAAGATAATAGAAATTTCTTTGTGGCTATTCCACTAATTTAGGCAGTATATAAAGTTTTATTAAATTAATTGTGTAAAAATTAAAAACGATGCCAATTTACCATTAAAAGAGTTAAGCATACATTAATATTTATAAATAATATGGTTAGAAATTTTATTAAACCATGAAAGACTATAACCTTTGGTAAATAGAGAATATACCGAAAACTCAGTATTTTCGTAGGGGTTAGCACACATATTTTTTTAGAAAAATTGAAAATTATGACAATCTTCTTTTAATGCATAGTTGCATCGTTCACTGACATAGGATGATGGTCAAAGAGGTTTGGATCCTTTGTTGTCTCCATTTTTCGAGATAAATGAAATTTATTTGTTGTTATTCAACTAATATATGCAATATATAATTTTTTATTAAAATAATTGAGTAAAAATTAAAAACGATGCCAATTTACCCTTAAAAAGTTAAGAATACATTAATACATATAAAGAATGTGGTTAGAAATTTTATAAAACATTAAAGACTATAACCTTTGGTAAATAGAGAATATACCGAAAACTCAGTATTTTCGTAGGGGTTAGCCCACATTATTTAAGAAAAAATACAAAAATTATGACAATCTTGTTTTAATGCATAGTTGCATCGTTCACTGACGTAGGATGATGGTCAAAGAGGTTTGGATTCTTTGTTGTCTCCGTTTCTCGAGATAATAGAAATTTCTTTGTGGTTATTCCACTAATTTAGGCAGTATATAAAGTTTTATTAAATTAATTGTGTAAAAATTAAAAACGATGCCAATTTACCCTTAAAAGAGTTAAGAATACATTAATACATATAAAGAATGTGGTTAGAAATTTTATAAAACATTAAAGACTATAACCTTTGGTAAATAGAGAATATACCGAAAACTCAGTATTTTCGTAGGGGTTAGCCCACATTATTTAAGAAAAAATACAAAAATTATGACAATCTTGTTTTAATGCATAGTTGCATCGTTCACTGACGTAGGATGATGGTCAAAGAGGTTTGGATCCTTTGTTGTCTCCGTGTCTTGAGATAATAGAAATTTCTTTGTGGTTATTCCACTAATTTAGGCACTAAGAAAGTTTTATTAAATTAATTGTGTAAAAATTAAAAACAATGCCAATTTACCCTTAAAAGAAATAAGCATACATTAATACCGATAAATAATGAGGTTAGAAATTTTTTAAACCATGAAACACTATAACCTTTGGTAAATAGGGAATATACCGAAAACTCAGTATTTTCGTAAGGATTAACCCACATATTTTAAGAAAAATTCAAAAATTATGACAATCTTGTTTTAATGCATAGTTGCGTCGTTCACTTACGTAGGATAATGGTCAAAGAGGTTTGGATCCTTTGTTGTCTCCATTTTTCGAGATAAATGAATTTTTTGTTGTTGTTATTCAACTAATATAGGCAATATATAAATTTTTATTAAAATAATTATGTAAAAATTAAAAACGATGCCAGTTTACCCTTAAAAGTGTTAGGAATACATTAATACATATAACGAATGTGGTTAGAAATTTTATAAAATATTAAAGGCTATAACCTTTGGTAAATAGAGAATATACCGAAAACTCAGTATTTTCGTAGGGGTTAGCCCACATTATTTAAGAAAAATACAAAAATAATGACAATCTTGTTTTAATGCATAGTTGCATCGTTCACTGACGTAGGATGATGGTCAAAGAGGTTTGGATCCTTTGTTGTCTCCGTGTCTCGAGATAATAGAAATTTCTTTGTGGTTATTCCACTAATTTAGGCACTATAGAAAGTTTTATTAAATTAATTGTGTAAAAATTAAAAACAATGCCAATTTACCCTTAAAAGAGATAAGCGTACAATAATACTTATAAATAATGTGGTTAGAAATTTTATAAACCATGAAAGACTATAACCTTTAGTAAATAGAGAATATACCGAAAACTCAGTATTTTCGTAGGGGTTAGCCCACATATTTTAAGAAAAAATCAAAAACTATGACAATCTTGTTTTAATGCATAGTTGCATCGTTCACTTACGTAGGATGATGGTCAAAGAGGTTTGGATCCTTTGTTGTCTCCATTTCTCGAGATAAATGAAATTTCTTTGTTGGTATTAAACTAATTTAGGCAGTATATAAAGTTTTATTAAAATAATTGTGTAAAATTTAAAAAACGATGCCAATTTACCCTTAAAAGAGTTAAGAATACATTAATACATATAAAAAATGTGGTTAGAAATTTTATAAAACATTAAAGACTATAACCTTTGGTAAATAGAGAATATACCGAAAATTCAATATTTTCGTAGGGGTTAGGCCACATTATTTAAGAAAAATTCAAAAATTATAACAATATTGTTTTAATGCATAGTTGCATCATTCACTTACATAGGATGATGGTCAAAGAAGTTTGGATCCTTTGTTGTCTCCATTTCTCGAGATAAATGAAATTTCTTTGTTGTTATTCAACTAATTTAGGCAGTATATAAAGTTTTATTAAAATAATTGTGTCAAAATTAAAAACGATGCCAATTTACCCTTAAAAGAGTTAAGAATACATTAATACAAATAAAAAATGTGGTTATAAATTTTATAAAACATTAAAGACTATAACCTTTGGTAAATAGAGAATATACCGAAAACTCAGTATTTTCGTAGGGGTTAGCCCACATTATTTAAGAAAAATACAAAAATTATGACAATCTTGTTTTAATGCATAGTTGCATCGTTCACTGACATAGGATGATGGTCAAAGAGGTTTGGATCCTCTGTTGTCTCCGTGTCTTGACATAATAGAAATTTATTTGTGGTTATTCCACTAATTTAGGCACTATAGAAAGTTTTATTAAATTAATTGTGTAAAAATTAAAAACAATGCAAATTTACCCTTAAAAGAGATAAGCATACATTAATACCGATAAATAATGACGTTAGAAATTTTTTAAACCATGAAAGACTATAACCTTTGGTAAATAGAGAATAAACCGAAAACTCAGTATTTTCGTAGGGGTTAACCCACATATTGTAAGAAAAATTCAAAAATTATGACAATCTTGTTTTAATGCATATTTGCATCGTTCACTTACGTAGGATGATGGTCAAAGAGGTTTGGATCCTTTGTTGTCTCCATTTCTAGAGATAAATGAAATTTCTTTGTTGTTATTCAACTAATATAAGCAGTATATAAATTTTTATTAAAATAACTATGTAAAAATTAAAAACGAAGCCAATTTACCCTTAAAAGAGTTAAAGAATACACTAATACATATAAAGAATGTGGTTAGAAATTTTATAAGACATTAAAGACTATAACCTTTGGTAAATAGAGAATATACCAAAAACTCAGTATTTTCGTAGGAGTTAGCCCACATTATTTAAGAAAAATACAAAAATTATGAAAATCTTTTTTTAATGCATAGTTGCATCCTTCACTGACGTAGGATGATGGTCAAAGAGGTTTGGATCCTTTGTTGTCTCCGTGTCTCGAGATAATAGAAATTTCTTGGTGGTTATTCCACTAATTTAGGCACTATAGAAAGTTTTATTAAATTAATTGTGTAAAAATTAAAAATAATGCCAATTTACCCTTAAAAGAGATAAGCGTACAATAATACTTATAAATAATGTGGTTAGAAATTTTATAAAACATTAAAGACTATAACCTTTGGTAAATAGAGAATATACCGAAAACTCAGTATTTTCGTAGGGGTTAGCCCACATATTTTAAGAAAAATATGAAAATTATGACAATCTTGTTTTAATGCATAGTTGCATCGTTCACTGACGTAGGATGATGGTCAAAGAGGTTTGGATCCTTTGTTATCTCCATTTCTCGAGATAAATGAAATTTCTTTGTTGTTATTCAACTAATTTAGGCCGTATATAAAGTTTTATTTAAATAATTGTGTAAAAATTAAAAACGATGCCAATTTACCTTTAAAAGAGTTAAGAATACATTAATACATATAAATAATGTGGTTAGAAATTTTATAAAACATTAAAGACTATAACCTTTGGGAAATAGAGAATATACCGAAAACTCAGTATTTTCGTAGGGGTTAGCCCACATTATTTAAGAAAAATACAAAAATTATGACAATCTTGTTTTAATGCATAGTTGCATCGTTCACTGACGTAGGATGATGGTCAAAGAGGTTTGGATCCTTTGTTGTCTCCGTATCTCGAGATAATAGAAATTTCTTTGTGGTTATTCCACTAATTTAGGCACTATAGAAAGTTTTATTAAATTAATTGTGTAAAAATTAAAAACAATGCCAATTTACCCTTATAAGAGATAAGCGTACAATAATACTTATAAATAATGTGGTTAGAATTTTTATAAAACATTAAAGACTATAACCTTTGGTAAATAGAGAATATACCGAAATCTCAGTATTTTCGTAGGGGTTAGCCCACATATTTTAAGAAAAATATGAAAATTATGACAATCTTGTTTTAATGCATAGTTGCATCGTTCACTGACGTAGGATGATTGTCAAAGAGGTTTGGATCCTTTGTTGTCTCCATTTCTCAAGATAATAGAAATTTCTTTGTGGCTATTCCACTAATTTAGGCAGTATATAAAGTTTTATTAAATTAATTATGTAAAAATTAAAAACGATGTCAATTTACCATTAAAAGAGTTAAGCATACATTAATAGTTATAAATAATATGGTTAGAAATTTTATTAAACCATGAAAGACTATAACCTTTGGTAAATAGAGAATATACCGAAAACTCAGTATTTTCGTAGGGGTTAGCACACATATTTTTTTAGAAAAATTGAAAATTATGACAATCTTCTTTTAATTCATAGTTGCATCGTTCACTGACATAGGATGATGGTCAAAGAGGTTTGGATCCTTTGTTGTCTCCGTTTCTCGAGATAATAGAAATTTCTTAGTGGCTATTCCACTAATTTAGGCAGTATAAAAAGTTTTATTAAATTAATTGTGTAAAAAATAAAAAAGATGCCAATTTACCATTAAAAGAATTAAGCATACATTAATACATATAAATAATGAGGTTAGAAATTTATTAAACCATGAAAGACTATAACCTTTGGTAAATAGAGAATATACCGAAAACTCAGTATTTTCGTAGGGTTAACCCACATATTTTAAGAAAAATTCAAAAATTATTCCAATATGGTTTTAATGCATAGTTGCATCGTTTACTAACGTAGGATGATGGTCAAAGAGGTTTGGATCCTTGGTTGTCTTTATTTCTCGAGATAATAGAAATTTCTTTGTTTTTATTCTACTAAGTTAGGTAGTATATAAATTTTTATTAAATTAGTTGTTTAAAAATTAAAAACGATGGCAATTTACCCTTAAAAGAGTTATGAATACATTAATACATATAAAGAATGTGGTTAGAAATTTTATAAAATATTAAAGACTATAACCTTTGGTAAATAGAGAATATACCGAAAACTCAATATTTTCGTAGGGGTTAGCCCACATTATTTAAGAAAAATACAAAAAATATGACAATCTTGTTTTAATGCATAGTTGCATCGTTCACTGACGTAGGATGATGGTCAAAGAGGTTTGGATTGTTTGTTGTCTCTGTTTCTCGAGATAATAGAAATTTCTTAGTGGCTATTCCACTAATTTAGGCAGTATAAAAAGTTTTATTAAATTAATTATGTAAAAACTAAAAACGATGCCAATTTACCCTTAAAAGAGTTATGAATACATTAATACATATAAAGAATGTGGTTAGAAATTTTATAAAACATTAAAGACTATAACCTTTGGTAAATAGAGAATATACCGAAAACTCAGTATTTTCCTAGGGGTTAGCCCTCATTATTTAAGAAAAATACAAAAAATATGACAATCTTGTTTTAATGCATAGCTGCATCGTTCACTGACGTAGGATGATGGTCAAAGAGGTTTGGATCCTTTGTTGTCTCTGTGTCTCGAGATAATAGAAATTTCTTTGTGGTTATTCCACTAATTTAGGCACTATAGAAAGTTTTATTAAATTAATTGTGTAAACATTAAAAACAATGCCAATTTACCCTTAAAAGAGATAAGCGTACAATAATACTTATAAATAATGTGGTTAGAAATTTTATAAAACATTAAAGACTATAACCTTTGGTAAATAGAGAATATACCGAAATCTCGGTATTTTCGTAGGGGTTAGCCCACATATTTTAAGAAAAATATGAAAATTATGACAATCTTGTTTTAATGCATAGTTGCATCGTTCACTGACGTAGGATGATGGTCAAAGAGGTTTGGATCCTTTGTTGTCTCCATTTCTTAAGATAATAGAAATTTCTTTGTGGCTATTCCACTAATTTAGGCAGTATATAAAGTTTTATTTAATTAATTGTGTAAATATTAAAAACGATGCCAATTTATAATTAAAAGAGTTAAGAATACATTAATAATTATAAATAATGTGGTTATAAATTTTATAAAACATTAAAGACTATAACATTTGGTAAATAGAGAATATACCAAAAACTCACTATTTTCGTAGGGGTTAGCCGACATAATTTTTTAGAAAAATTGAAAATTATGACAATCTTGTTTTAATGCATAATTGCATCGTTCACTGACGTAGGATGATGGTTAAAGAGGTTTGGATCCTTTGTTGTCTCTGTTTCTCGAGATAATAGAAATTTTTTAGTGGCTATTCCACTAATTTAGGCAGTATAAAAAGTTTTATTAAATTAATTATGTAAAAACTAAAAACGATGCCAATTTACCCTTAAAAGAGTTAAGCATACATTAATACATATAAAGAATGTGTTTAGAAAATTTTTAAACCATTAAAGACTATAACCATTGGTAAATAGAAAATATACCGAAAACTCAGTATTTTCGTAGGGATTAGCCCGCATTATTTAAGAAAAATACAAAAATTATGATAATCTTGTTTTAATGCATAGTTGCATCGTTCACTGACGTAGGATGATGGTAAAATAGGTTTGGATCCTTTGTTGTCTCCGTGTCTTGAGATAATAGAAATTTCTTTGTGGTTATTCCACTAGTTTAGGCACTATAGAAAGTTTTATTAAATTAATTGTGTAAAAATTAAAAACAATGCCAATTTACCCTTAAAAGAGATTAGCATACATTAATACCGATAAATAATGAGGTTAGAAAATTTTTAAACCATGAAACACTATAACCTTTGGTAAATAGAGAATATACCGAAAACTCAGTATTTTCGTAGGGGTTAGCCCACATATTTTAAGAAAAATACAAAAATTATGACAATCTTGTTTTAATGCATAGTTGCATCGTTCACTTACGTAGAATGATGGTCAAAGAGGTTTGGATCCTTAGTTGTCTCCGTGTCTCGAGATAATAGAAATTTCTTTGTGGTTATTCCATTAATTTAGGCACTATAGAAAGTTTTATTAAATTAATTGTGTAAAAATTTTAAACAATGCCAATTTACCCTTAAAAGAGATTAGCATACATTAATACCGATAAATAATGAGGTTAAAAAATTTTTAAACCATGAAACACTATAACCTTTGGTAAATAGAGAATATACCGAAAACTCAGTATTTTCGTAGGGGTTAGCCCACATATTTTAAGAAAAATTCAAAAATTATGACAATCTTGTTTTAATGCATAGTTGCATCGTTCACTTACGTAGAATGATGGTCAAAGAGGTTTGGATCCTTTGTTGTCTCCGTGTCTCGAGATAATAGAAATTTCTTTGTGGTTATTCCACTAATTTAGGCACTATAGAAAGTTTTATTAAATTAATTGTGTAAAATTAAAAACTATGCCAATTTACCCTTAAAAGAGATAAGCGTACAATAATACTTATAAATAATGTGGTTAGAAATTTTATAAAACATTAAAGACTATAACCTTTGGTAAATAGAGAATATACCGAAATCTAAGTATTTTCGTAGGGGTTAGCCCACATATTTTAAGAAAAATATGAAAATTATGGCAATCTTGTTTTAATGCATAGTTGCATCGTTCACTGACGTAGGATGATTGTCAAAGAGGTTTGGATCCTTTGTTATCTCCATTTCTCAAGATAATATAAATTTCTTTGTGGCTATTCCACTAATTTAGGCAGTATATAAAGTTTTATTGAATTAATTATGTAAAAATTAAAAACGATGCTAATTTACCATTAAAAGAGTTAAGCATACATTATTAGTTATAAATAATATGTTTAGAAATTTATTAAACCATGAAAGACTATAACCTTTGGTAAATAGAGAATATACCGAAAACTCAGTATTTTCGTAGGGTTAACCCACATATTTTAAGAAAAAATCAAAAATTATTCCAATGTGGTTTTAATGCATAGTTGCATCGTTCACTAACATAGGATGATGGTCAAAGAGGTTTGGATCCTTTGTTGTCTCCGTTTCTCGAGATAATAGAAATTTCTTTGTGGTTATTCTACTAATTTAGGCAATATAAAAAGTTTTATTAAATTAATTGTGTAAAAACTAAAAACGATGCCAATTTACCCTTAAAAGAGTTAAGCATACATTAATACATATAAAGAATGTATTTAGAAATTATTTAAACCATTAAAGACTATAACCTTTGGTAAATAGAAAATATACCGAAAACTCAGTATTTTCGTAGGGGTTAGCCCACATTATTTAAAAAAAATACAAAATTTATGACAATCTTGTTTTAATGCATAGTTGCTACGTTCACTGACGTAGGATGATGGTCAAAGAGGTTTGGATCCTTTCTTGTCTCCGTTTCTCGAGATAATAGAAATTTCTTTGTGGCTATTCCACTAATTTAGGCAGTATAAAAGTTTTATTAAATTAATTGTGTATAAATTAAAAACGATGCCTATTTACCATTAAAAGAGTTAAGCATACATTAATACATATAAATAATGAGGTTAGAAATTTATTAAACCATGAAAGACTATAACCTTTGGTAAATAGAGAATATACCGAAAACTCAGTATTTTCGTAGGGGTTAGCCCACATATTTTTTTAGGAAAATTGAAAATTATGACAATCTTGTTTTAATGCATAGTTGCATCGTTCATTGACGTAGGATGATGGTCAAAGAGATTTGGATCCTTTGTTGTCTCTGTTTCTCGAGATAATAGAAATTTCTTAGTGGCTATTCCACTAATTTAGGCAGTATAAAAAGTTTTATTAAATTAATTGTGCAAAAATTAAAAACGATGCCAATTTACCATTAAAAGAATTAAGCATACATTAATACATATAAATAATGAGGTTAGAAATTTATTAAACCATGAAAGACTATAACCTTTGGTAAATAGAGAATATACCGAAAACTCAGTATTTTCGTAGGGGTTAACCCACATATTTTAAGAAAAATTCAAAAATTATGACAATCTTGTTTTAATGCATAGTTGCATCGTTCACTAACGTAGGATGATGGTCAAAGAGGTTTGGATCCTTTGTTGTCTCCATTTCTCGAGATAATAGAAATTTCTTTGTTTTATTCTAGTAATTTAGGCAGTATATAAATTTTTATTAAATTAATTGTGTAAAAAATTAAAATTGATGCCAATTTACCCTTAAAAGAGTTATGAATACATTAATACATATAAAGAATGTGGTTAGAAATTTTATAAAACATTAAAGACTATAACCTTTGGTAAATAGAGAATATACCGAAAACTCAGTATTTTCCTAGGGGTTAGCCCACATTATTTAAGAAAAATACAAAAAATATGACAATCTTGTTTTAATGCATAGTTGCATCGTTTACTGACGTAGGATGATGGTCAAAGAGGTTTGGATCCTTTGTTGTCTCCGTGTCTCGAGATAATAGAAATTTCTTTGTGGTTATTCCACTAATTTAGGCACTATAGAAAGTTTTATTAAATTAATTGTGTAAAAATTAAAAATAATGCCAATTTACCCTTAAAGAGATAAGCGTACAATAATACTTATAAATAATGTGGTTAAAAATTTTATAAAACATTAAAGACTATAACATTTGGTAAATAGAGAATATACCGAAATCTCAGTATTTTCGTAGGGGGTTAGCCTACATTATTTAAGAAAAATCAAAAATTATGACAATCTTGTTTTAATGCATAGTTGCATCGTTCACTGACGTAGGATGATGGTCAAAGAGGTTTGGATCCTTTGTTGTCTCCGTGTCTCGAGATAATAGAAATTTCTTTGTGGTTATTCCACTAATCTAGGCAGTATATAAATTTTTAATAAATTAATAGTGTAAAAAATAAAAACGATGCCACTTTACCCTTAAAAGAGATAAGCATACATTAATAATTATAAAGAATTTGGTTAGAAATTTTATAAAACATTAAAGACTATAACATTTGATAATAGAGAATATACCAAAATCTCAGTATTTTCGTAGGGGTTAGCCCACATATTTTAAAAAAAATATAAAAATTATGACAATCTTGTTTTAATGCATAGTTGCATCGTTCACTGACGTAGGATGATGGTCAAAGAGGTTTGGATCCTTTGTTGTCCCCGTTTCTCGATAATAGAAATTTCTTTGTGGTTGTTTCACTAATTTAGGCAGTATAAAAAGTTTTATTAAATTAATTGTGTAAAAATTAAAAACAAAGCCAATTTACCATTAAAAGAGTTAAGCATACATTAATACATATAAATAATGAGGTTAGAAATTTTTTAAACCATGAAAGACTATAACCTTTGGTAAATATAGAATATACCGAAAACTCAGTATTTTCGTAGGGGTTAACCCACATATTTTAAGAAAAATTCAAAAATTATGACAATATGATTTTAATGCATAGTTGCATCGTTCACTAACGTAAGATGATGGTCAAAGAGGTTTGGATCCTTTGTTGTCTCCATTTCTCGAGATAAATGAATTTCTTTGTTGTTACTCAACTAATTTAGGCATTATATAAAGTTTTGTTAAAATAATTGTGTAAAAATTAAAAACGATGCCAATTTACCCTCAAAATATTTAAGAATACATTTATACATATAAAGAATGTGGTTAGAATATTTATAAAACATTAGAGACTATAACCTTTGGTAAATAGAGAATATACCAAAAACCCAATATTTTCGTAGGGGTTAGCCCACATTATTTAAGAAAAATACAAAAATTATGACAATCTTGTTTTAATGCATAGTTGCATCGTTCACTGACGTAGGATGATTGTCAAAGAGGTTTGGATCCTTTGTTCTCTCTGTGTCTCGAGATAATAGAAATTTCTTTTTGGTTATTCCACTAATTTAGGCACTATAGAAAGTTTTGTTAAATTAATTGTGTAAAAATTGAAAACGATGCCAATTTACCCTTAAAAGAGATAAGCATACATTAATAATTATAAATAATGTGGCTAAAATTTTTATAAAACATTAAAGACTATAACCTTTTGTAAATAGAGAATATACCGAAAACTCAGTATTATCGTAAGGGTTAACCCACATATTTTAAGAAAAATATGAAAATTATGACAATCTTGTTTTAATGCATAGTTGCATAGTTCACTGGCGTAGGATGATGGTCAAATAGGTTTGGATCCTTTGTTGTCTCCGTTTCTCAAGTTAATAAAAAAAAATATTTGTGGTTATTCTACTAATTTAGGCAGTATATAAAGTTTTATTAAATTAATTGTGTAAAAATTAAAAACGATGCTAATTTACACCTTATAAGAGCTAAGCGTACATTAATAATTATAAAGAATTTGGTTAGAAATTTTAGAAAACATTAATGACTATAACATTTGGTAAATAGAGAATATACCAAAATCTCAGTATTTTCGTAGGGGTTAGCCCACATTATTTAAGAAAAATACAAAAATTATGACAATCTTGTTTTATGCATAGTTGCATCGTTCACTGACGTAGGATGATGGTCAAAGAGGTTTGGATCCTTTGTTGTCTCCGTGTCTCGAGATAATAGAAATTTCTTTGTGGTTATTCCACTAATCTAGGCAGTATATAAATTTTTAATAAATTAATAGTTTAAAAAATAAAAACGATGCCAATTTACCCTTAAAAGAGATAAGCATACATTAATAATTATAAATAATGTGGCTAAATTTTTTATAAAACATTAAAGACTATAACCTTTGGTAAATAGAGAATATACCGAAAACTCAGTTTTTTCGTACGGGTTAGCCCACATTATTTAAGAAAAATACAAAAATTATGACAATCTTGTTTTATGCATAGTTGCATCGTTCACTGACGTAGGATGATGGTCAAAGAGGTTTGGATCCTTTGTTGTCTCCGTGTCTCGA
>MU107349.1:44674-56132 GCA_012274485.2 Sinapis alba
ATATAAAGTATTATTAAATTAATTGTGCAAAAATTAAAAACAATGACAATTTACCTTTAAAAGAGTTAAGCATACATTAATACATATAAAGAATGTGTTTAGAAATTTTTTAAACCATTAAAGACTATAACCTTTGGTAAATAGAGTATATACCAAAAACTCAGTATTTTCGTAGGGGTTAGCCCACATATTTTAAGAAAATTTGAAAATTATGACAATCTTGTTTTAATGCATAGTTGCATCGTTCACTTACATAGGATGATGGTAAAAGAGGTTTGGATCCTTTGTTGTCTCCATTTCTCGAGATAAATGAAATTTCTTTGTTGTTATTCAACTAATTTAGGCAGTATATAAGTTTTATTAAAATAATTGTGTAAAAATTAAAAACGATGCCAATTTACACCTTAAAAGAGTTAAGCATACATTAATAATTATAAAGAATTTGGTTAGAAATTTTATAAAACATTAAAGACTATAACATTTGGTAAACAGAGAATATACCAAAATCTCAGAATTTTCGTAGGGGTTAGCCACATATTTTAAGAAAAATAGAAAATTATGACAATCTTGTTTTAATGCATAGTTGCATCGTTCACTGACGTAGGATGATGGTCAAAGAGGTCTGGATCCTTTGTTGTCTCCGTTTCTCGATAATAGAAATTTCTTTGTGGCTATTTCACTAATTTAGGCAGTATAAAAAGTTTTATTAAATTAATTATGTAAAAATAAAAAACAAAGCCAATTTACCATTAAAAGAGTTAAGCATACATTATTAGATATAAATAATGAGGTTAGAATTTTTTTAAACCATGAAAGACTATAACCTTTGGTAAATATAGAATATACCGAAAACTCAGTATTTTCGTAGGGGTTAACCCACATATTTTAAGAAAAATTCAAAAATTATGATAATATTGTTTTAATGCATAGTTGCATCGTTCACTAATGTAAGATGATGGTCAAAGAGGTTTGGATCCTTTGTTGTCTCCATTTCTCGAGATAAATGAATTTCTTTGTTGTTATTCAACTAATTTAGGCAGTATATAAAGTTTTATTAAAATAATTGTGTAAAAATTAAAAACGATGCCAACTTACCCTTAACATTGTTAAGCATACATTAATACATATAAAGAATGTGTTTAGAAATTTTATAAAACATTAGAGACTATAACCTTTGGTAAATAGAGAATATACCAAAACCTCAGTATTTTCGTAAGGGTTAGACCACATTATTTAAGAAAAATACAAAAATTATGACAATCTTGTTTCAATGCATAGTTGCATCGTTCACTGACGTAGGATGATGGTCAAAGAGGTTTGGATCCTTTGTTGTCTCCGTGTCTCGAGATAATAGAAATTTCTTTTTGGTTATTCCACTAATTTAGGCACTATAGAAAGTTTTGTTAAATTAATTGTGTAAAAATTAAAAACGATGCCAATTTACCCTTAAAAGAGATAAGCATACATTAATAATTATAAATAATGTGGCTAAAACTTTTATAAAACATTAAAGACTATAACCTTTGATAAATAGAGAATATACCGAAAACTCAGTATTTTCGTAAGGGTTAGCCCACATATTTTAAGAAAAATATGAAAATTATGACAATCTTGTTTTAATGCATAGTTGCATCGTTCACTGGCGTAGGATGATGGTCAAATAGGTTTGGATACTTTGTTGTCTCCGTTTCTCGAGATAATAGAAATTTACTTGTGGCTATTCTACTAATTTAGGCAGTATAAAAAGTTTTATTAAATTAATTGTGTAAAAATTAAAAACGATGCCAATTTACCCTTAAAAGAGATAAGCATACATTAATAATTATAAATAATGTGGCTAAAATTTTTATATAACATTAAAGACTATAATATTTGATAAATAGAGAATATACTGGAAACTCAGTATTTTCGTAAGGGTTAGCCCACATATTTTTTAAAAAATATGAAAATTATGACAACCTTGTTTTAATGCATAGTTGCATCGTTCACTGGCGTAGGATGATGGTCAAATAGGTTTGGATCCTTTGTTGTCTCCGTTTCTCGAGATAATTAAAAAAAAATTGTGGTTATTCTACTAATTTAGGCAGTATATAAAGTTTTATTAAATTAATTGTGTAAAAATTAAAAACGATGCCAATTTACACCTTAAAAGAGGTAAGCATACATTAATAATTATAAAGAATTTGGTTAGAAATTTTATAAAACATTAAAGACTATAATATTTGGTAAATAGAGAATATACCAAAATCTTAGTATTTTCGTAGGGGTTAGCCCACATATTTTAAGGAAAATATAAATTTTTGACAATCTTGTTTTAATGCATAGTTGCATCGTTCACTGACGTAGGATGATGGTCAAAGAGGTTTGGATCCTTTGTTGTCTCTGTTTCTCGATAATAGAAATTTTTTTGTGGTTATTTCACTAATTTAGGCAGTATAAAAAGTTTTATTAAATTAATTATATAAAAATTAAAAACAAAGCCAATTTACCATTAAAAGAGTTAAGCATACATTAATACATATAAATAATGAGGTTAGAAATTTTTGAAACCATGAAAGACTATAACATTTGGTAAATATAGAATATACCGAAAACTCAGTATTTTCGTAGGGGGGGTTAACCCACATATTTTAAGAAAAATTCAAAAATTATGACAATATGGTTTTAATGCATAGTTGCATCGTTCACTAACGTAAGATGATGGTTAAAGAGGTTTGGATCCTTTGTTGTCTCCATTTCTCGAGATAAATAAAATTTATTTGTTGTTATTCAACTAATTTAGGCAGTATATAAAGTTTTATTAAAATAATTGTATAAGAATTAAAAACGATGCCAATTTACACCTTAAAAGAGTTACGCATACATTAATAATTATAAAGAATTTGGTTAGAAATTTTATAAAACATTAAAGACTATAAGATTTGGTAAATAGAGAATATACCAAAAAATCTCAGTATTTTCGTAGGGCTTAGCCCACATATTTTAAGAAAAATAGAAAATTGTGACAATCTTGTTTGTATGCATAGTTGCATCGTTCACTGACGTAGGATGATGGTCAAAGAGGTTTGGATCCTTTGTTGTCTCCGTTTCTCGATAATAGAAATTTCTTTGTGGCTATTTCACTAATTTAGGCAGTATAAAAAGTTTTATTAAAATTAATTGTGTAAAAATTAAAAACAAAGCCAATTTACCATTAAAAGAGTTAAGCATACATTAATACATATAAATAATTAGGTTAGAAATTTTTTAAACCATGAAAGACTATAACCTTTGGTAAATAGAGAATATACCGAAAACTCAGTATTTTCGTAGGGGTTAACCCACATATTTTAAGAAAAATTCAAAAATTATGACAATATTGTTTTAATGCATAGTTGCATCGTTCACTAACGTAAGATGATGGTCAAAGAGGTTTGGATCCTTTGTTGTCTCCATTTCTCGAGATAAATGAATTTCTTTGTTGTTATTCAACTAATTTAAGCAGTATATAAAGTTTTATTAAAATAATTGTGTAAAAATTAAAAACGATGCCAATTTACACCTTAATAGAGTTAAGAATACATTAATATTTACAAAGAATTTGGTTAGAAATTTTATAAAACATTAGAGACTATAACCTTTGGTAAATAGAGAATATACCAAAAACTCAGTATTTTCGTAGGGGTTAGCCCACATTATTTAAGAAAAATACAAAAATTATGACAATCTTGTTTTAATGCATAGTTGCATCGTTCACTGACGTAGGATGATGGTCAAATAGGTTTGGATCCTTTGTTGTCTCCATTTCTCGAGATAATTAAAAAAAAATTGTGGTTATTCTACTAATTTAGGCAGTATATAAACTTCTATTAAAATAATTGTGTAAAAATAAAAAACGATGCCAATTTACACCTTAAAAGAGGTAAGCATACATTAGTAATTATAAAGAATTTGGTTAGAAATTTTATAAAACATTAAAGACTATAACATTTGGTAAATAGAGAATATACCAAAATCTCAGTATTTTCGTAGGGGTTAGCCCACATTATTTAAGAAAAATACAAAAATTATGACAATCTTGTTTTAATGCATAGTTGCATCGTTCACTGACGTAGGATGATGGTCAAAGAGGTTTGGATCCTTTGTTGTCTCCGTGTCTCGAGATAATAGAAATTTCTTCGTGGTTATTCTACTAATTTAGGCACTATAGAAAGTTTTATTAAATTAATTGTGTAAAAATTAAAAATGATGCCAATTTACCCTTAAAAGAGATAAGCATACATTAATAATTATAAATAATGTGGCTAAAATTTTTATAAAACATTAAAGACTATAACGTTTGGTAAATAGAGAATATACCGAAAACTCAGTATTTTTGTAAGGGTTGTTAGCCCACATATTTTAAGAAAAATATGAAAATTATGACAATCTTGTTTTAATGCATAGTTGCATCGTTCACTGGCGTAGGATGATGGTCAAATAGGTTTGGATTCTTTGTTGTCTCTGTTTCTCGAGATAATAAAAAAAAATTTGTGGTTATTCTACTAATTTAGGCAGTATATAAAGTTTTATTAAATTAATTATTTAAAAATTAAAAACGATGCCAATTTACCCTTAAAAGAGATAAGCATACATTAATAATTATAAATAATGTGGCTAAAATTTTTATAAAACATTAAAGACTATAACGTTTGGTAAATAGAGAATATATTGAAAACTCAGTATTTTCGTAAGGGTTGTTAGCCCACATATTTTACGAAAAATATGAAAATTATGACAATCTTGTTTTAATGCATAGTTGCATCGTTCACTGGCGTAGGATGATGGCAAATAGGTTTGGATTCTTTGTTGTCTCCGTTTCTCGAGATAATAAAAAAAAAAATTGTGGTTATTCTACTAATTTAGGCAGTATATAAAGTTTTATTAAATTAATTGTGTAAAAATTAAAAACGATGCCAATTTACACCTTTAAAAAAGTAAGCATACATTAATAATTATAAAGAATTTGGTTAGAAATTTTATAAAACATTAAAGACTATAACATTTGGTAAATAGAGAATATACCAAAATCTCAGTATTTTAATAGGGGTTAGCCCACATATTTTAAGAAAAATAGAAAATTTTGACAATTTTGTTTTAATGCATTATCGTTCACTGACATAGGATGATGGTCAAAGAGGTTTGGATCCTTTGTTGTCTCCATTTCTCGATAATAGAAATTTCTTTGTGGTTATTTCACTAATTTAGGCATTATAAAAAGTTTTATTAAATTAATTGTGTAAAAAATAAAAACAAAGCCAATTTACCATTAAAAGAGTTAAGCATACATTAATACATATAAATAATGAGGTTAGAAAATTTTTAAACCATGAAAGACTATAACCTTTGGTAAATAGAGAATATACCGAAAACTCAGTATTTTCGTAAGGGTTAACCCACATATTTTAAGAAAAATTCAAAAATTATGACAATATGGTTTTAATGCATAGTTGCATCGTTCACTAACGTAAGATGATGGTCAAAGAGGTTTGGATCCTTTGTTTTCTCCGTTTCTCGAGATAATAGAAATTTCTTTGTGGCTATTCTACTAATTTAGGCAGTATATAAGGTTTTATAAAATTAATTGTGTAAAAATTAAAAACAATGACAATTTAACCTTAAAACAGTTAAGCATACATTAATACATATAAATAATGTTTTAGAAAAACATTAAAGACAATAACTTTTGGTAAATATAGAATACGCCAAAAACTCAGTATTTTCGTAGGGGTTAGTTAGCCCACATCTTTTAAGAAAAAATGATTAATTATGACAATCTTGTTTTAATGCATAGTTGCATCGTTCACTGACGTAGGATGATGGTCAAAGAGGTTTGGATCCTTTGTTGTCTCCGTTTCTAGAGATAATAGAAGTATCTTTGTGGTTATTCCACTAATTTAGGTAGTATATAAAGTTTTATTAAATTAATTGTGTAAAAATTAAAAACAATGACAATTTATCCTTAAAAGAGTTAAGCATACATGAATACATATAAATAATGTGGTTAGAAATTTTATAAAACATTAAAGACTATAACCTTTGGTAAATAGAGAATATACCGAAAACTCAGTATTTTCGTGAGGATTAACCCACTCATTTAAGAAAAATTCAAAAATTATGACAATCTTGTTCTAATGCATAGTTTCATCGTTCACTGATGTAGGATGATGGTCAAAGATGTTTGGATCTTTTGTTACCTCCGTTTCTCGAGATAATAAAAATTTATTTGTGGTTATTAAACTAATTTAGACAGTATATAAAGTTTTATTAAATTAATTGTGTAAAAGTAAAAAATGATGTCAATTTACCTTTAAAAGATTTAAGCATACACTAATACATATAAAGAATGTGGTTAGAATTTTTATAGAACATTAAAGACTATAACCTTTGGTAAATAGAGAATATACTGAAACTAAGTATTTTCGTAGGGGTTAGTCCACATATTTTAAGAAAAAATAAAAAATTATGACAATCTTGTTTTAATGCATAGTTGCATCATTCACTGACGTAGGATGATGGTCAAAGAGGTTTAGATCTTTTGTTGTCTCTGTTCCTCGAGATAATAAAAATTTCTTTATGGTTATTCTACTAATTTAGGTATTATATAAAGTTTTATTAAATTAATTGTATAAAAATTAAAAACGATGTCAATTTATCCTTAAAAGAGTTGGTTATGAAGAATGTGGTTAGAAATTTTATAAAGAGAAATTCTCTTAGATAGCCCATTCTAGTTTGTTTTTCACAAAAATAGTTCTTAAAGAAGAAAATGACCAAAATAGATTTTATTAAAGGCTAAAAATGTATTTATATGCATTTATACCCCTATGGTTAACTAATCTAGACTTAGGGTTTAGAGTTAAAGGGTGGGTTTGGGGATGGGGTTTCAAATTTCAAAAAAAAATATATATATATTCAAAATTTGAAAAAAAACTATTTTAGTCATTTTATTTTTTTAAGACTATTTTTGTGACAAAAATTTAAAAATAGCTATTTAAGAGAATTGTCCTATTATTTATGGTTTAATATTTAGAGGGTGTGGTAGACATAGCCAAACTTCCTAGTTTTCCTATTAACTAATTTATTAAATCGATTGGCAGTTTATAGAAAAAAATATATATAATAATTTGGTGATTTAATTAGTTATTTTCGTACCGGTTAATGAATTATAGTATAATTCAACCATTTAATTTGAAAATGAATTTTATATATTTACAATTATTTTATTAGTTTAAAATTTGCATTAATGGTGACATGTATGTTATTTTTATATTTAACAATCTCATCGAATTCGATGGTAAAACTTTATAAATGAATTTTTGACATGTCATAATAAAAAGTAAAACTTTGTTATGATATTATGTGATGTTCACTACGGAAAATTTTAGATTTACTTGTCTAATGATATAATAAGAAGTAAGACTTTGTTATGATACTATGTACGCCGTATAACTGCAACTTTAAATTTACAAAATATATTATTAGGGATAATTTGAGCATATCAGTTTTCCACATTTTCCACATATGAATACATTCATCGATATTATAGAAGGTTCATCTCTTTACCCTCCCGCCCCCACAACCTCATCCTAATACATCAATAGAAAAATGTCTTTGAATTCCCTCAATCTCCACATAAGACATCGATAATACAAACTTCTTTGTACTTCCACAGTATCTACAAAAAAGCGTTGATAACAAATAAGTATGTCTTTTTTTCTCCTGTTGTATTTTCCGACTTTTGTTTTATGATTCTATCGACCTTTATTATGGTTTTATTTCAGTTATATTTCGGTTATTGGATGTTTGATTATTGGGGACATTATTTAAATATTACTTTCTCCGTTTCGCAAAAAAATGTCGTTTTATAAAAAATATTTTGTTACAAAATAAATGTCGTTTTAGGATTTTAATGCATAATTTATTAATTTTATTTTCCATTTTAATTTTCTATTGGTTGAAATATGATTAGGTGTATGGGTAATGATGCTTTTCTATAAAAAATATGCAAAATTAAATATTTTCTTAATCTATGTGCAAAAAGCTAAAACGACACTTATTATGAAACAGAGGGAGTAATAAAGTGTTGGATTTGGATGATTAGAGTTAATTAAGTAGACAAGATCAAACGGCTGTTACAATATCATGAAAAAAAAAATATATATATATATATGAAAATCCTACCATACACGTAGGAAGTATCGCAGAACACTTCAAATCTTCACCTTATTTTCTTCTTACAGAACACTTTCACTGCAAATACATCTCTAAAAAGATGATCTTAAGATCTTGAAGCCCTGGTTTGATTTTCAGCTTCAAACTCTCTTATAAACTTGACAACTTTATCAATCTCCGGTACCATATTCTTCACTGTGTCATCAGACAAGAACTCATTGGCCCATTTACACAGAGAAGGAGTTTTTGATTTGTCTAAAATATTTTCTCCATTAAGCTTCTCTCTAGCTTTTAAGATAACCAAAAAGCTTCCGAGGCAAATGTCCATAAACCCGATCATTTCACCGCCAAAAAAGCGTTTCCCTTTGCTTATAGAAATAAACGCATCCTCGAGTAGCAACAAACCTTCTCCCACTTCCTTCATGCCTTTCTCTTTGGCGTTTTCTGATTTGGTGATCGTAGTTGCAATCAAAGTTGGAAACCACTGCTTTTAAAAAAAAGTTTAGAGAAAATATATTTAGTGTCATAGTTTCATAGAAGTTAGGGCTAAATCATTAGATAATTAAGCTTATTGAATCTTTAAATTAAAATATTAGTACGAGTTGGAATATGTTTGAGTTGAAAAGAGCTTTTTTAAAGATAATTTTCTTAAAAGAAATATACAAATTAGAAAAGCATTATTGAATATACTAATTAATTAGTTGAGTTTGCCAAAAAGAAAAGAATATAATAAGAATGTGTATACTTAGAGCATGATTATTGGGATCTCTTAAGGGGGTCTCTTGCACTGTTCGCGGGCCCCATTAACATGTGGGGCACGTAAACAGTGCAAGAGACAGTTCTTAAAACTCTTAAATAATAACCGTCTCTTGCACTGTTCACGGGTCCCACTGACACGTGTCGGTCCGCGATTGGTTTAATTTTTTTTTTTAAAACAGATAAAAAGCAAAAAAAAAAAAAAAAAAATAAGAGACCCCTAAAATGGGTCTCTGGGTTAAAGATGGCCTTAAAAGTTACAAGTAGTCAAACCGTACTTAGACAATAGACTAGAATATCATGTACTCAGAGCCGCGCCAACAGGTTTATATGCCATCAGCCAAATATGAACATATTTATAAGTCTTTACTAAATTGTTTTGTAATGAAACAATAGATTCTTTTGAAATGAAATTTTGACTGAAAATTTTACCTAAACTTAGCAAAAACTATTATACCAATTGACTAAATAATATGTTTGTAAATCTGCCCTATAAACAACAAAATGATGCCCCAAGCCAATGCTTTAAATTTTTGTTAATAAGCACGGCTCTGCATGTAATTTACTTGATACGTTTTAGAGAGAGTAAATAAAATCTTAAATATACGAACCTTGTCATCAACGAAGGCAGACCAGAAGCGAGCGATGGCACGATCATGAGGATGGGACGGTAGAATGGACTGTCGAGATGAGTTCCACGTCTCGTCGATGTATTCAACGATATTGAGAGACTCGACAACCGCTTTATTATTGTGGATGAGAACCGGGACTTTCTTGTGAACCGGGTTTGATTTGAGAAGAAGCTCACTCTTGGAACCGAACAGATCTTCTTCAAAGTAATCGTAATCGACAGATTTGAGACGAAGAGCGATCTTTGCTCTTGCCACGACCGGACTGTACCATGTTCCCAAAAGTTTCACTTCCTCTCTTTCTCCCATATTTTTTTCTTACTTTCTTAAATTAATTTTTACTCGGTTTAATTAATCGGTAATGAAGACTTATAAGAAGAAAAGGATAATTTAGTGGTTGAGCCCAGTTTCGTGTACTCCACGGCTCTTTTCGTCTTGGTCTTTTGTCTGCTTCTTTGTTAGAATTTTTTTCTTCTTCTGAATACAACATAATGAATATGAGGTTTTTTCGTTTTGTAACTCTCACGTGTGCCCTTCTCCTTTGTCCACGACGTTCTCTCTAGTTCTATGAGAATGGTCCATTATGTGTAGAGTTCAAAAATGTTAATTTTGGATGCTTAAAATACTTGTTTATTGACTTTTATTTTGCTTTTACCTTAATTTTTTCATTTTGTTATAAGAAACAGTAAAAAGTTTTACATAATAAAATCCTGAAATCTTCACCGGATTAGAACCAAAAAGAAAAAAAAGAAAAAAAAGAGAAAATCACATGACCACAGCCACTAATCCAAAAACGAACTTATAATATTTTCCTAATAAAACTTGATAAGAACAGAGGTTGAGGTAAAAGCAAAAGACTAAGAAAGACTAACAGACAGATCCCCAGACGACAACAACGTTAGATCTTTTCTACTCATCATCTTCACCTCCAAGCTTGTAAGAATGTAAGGACTAAAAATGTTCGACCTTAAACTTCCATTCGCCATTCACAGCATCATAAGACACAAACTGAGCTCCTTGTTCTTCAGCTTTCCTCTTGAGCATTTCTTTATACTTTTCCACCCTCGGGCCTTCCTTCACTTGCTTCCCGCTCTTCTTGTCCATGCACTTTATGTTGAGCAACATTACTTCCGCAGGCTTGTTCAGCCCCTGACCAACCAGTGGTTTCTGGCTCTCGTCCATGTACACAAGCACTTCCCTGTTATTGAACTGAACCAACTTTTCCAACTCGAGCTTACGCACATCCGTCTCTCCTAGAAACTTTATACTGCCGTAACCGTGTCTCCCGACAACAAAGTCCCTTACCCGACCGCAATAACCCGGGTTAGCCCTTTCCTTTCCAGCTAGTTCTTGGATCCGAGGCTCTGTGAAATACTCAGCGTGATGCAGCTTTGGCAGCAATGACTCGATTTCTGCTCTACATGGTGAACTCTTTGAGCCGTTTTTGTCACCACCGTGATTTTCATGTTCCACGTTAAGTTTCTCATTGGCTTTTACCGGAGGAGCATCACGAACTTCACCATTATTCTTATCTGCGGATATTAATAATCAAGTTAGAAAGTGGTTTCCAAAAAAAAAAGCACAAACATGAATCACTGTTTTGTTACATACCCTCATTGTTGGCTCCATTAGTAATAACCCCATTCGATCTCTTACCTGAAATTCACATGTAAAAACGGTTAAGTGGGTCATCATCATCTTACGAGTGTAAGTATTCACGGAATGTTCAAAAACAGAGGTAGCATAGATTAAAGGAACTTCTCACTTCTTTGCCATTTAAAACAAGTAATAAGCCAATGAACGTAAACAAGCAAGCTTACCATTCTCCTGTAGAGGGGTCGTCTCATCCTTCAGCGGTGCTGCTGTTTCCTTTTTAAGTGGGC
>MU107350.1:0-12318 GCA_012274485.2 Sinapis alba
GACATATGGCAAGTTCTTAAAGCTTCTAATCAAACCAGGAGTAATCACTATGTAAGAAGCTTCATTTGGAACCATTATTCAGTGGAGAGTATCCTTGAAGTTGAATAAATCCCAAAGGAGTTATGTTTAAGAAGTTATTCCACTTTCTAATCAGGATATCCATGTTTAGCTTGTTTGGACATATGGCAAGTTCTTCAAGTTTCTAATCAAACCAGGTTCAATCACTATGTAAGAACCTTGATTTGGAACCATTATTCTGTGGAGAGTATCCATGAAGTTGAATAAATCCCAAAGGAGTTATGTCTAAGAAGTTATTCCACTTTCTAATCATGATATCCATGTTTAGTCTGTTTGGACATATGGCAAGTTCTTGAAGCTTCTAATCTAACCAGGATGAATGACTATGTAAAAAGCTTTAATTGGAACCATTTATCAGTGAAGAGTCTTTCATGAAGTCGAATAAATCACATAGGAGCTCTGTTGAATAAGTTATTCCACTTTCTAATCAAGATATCCATGTTTAGCATGTTTGGACATATGGCAAGTTCTTGAAGATTCTATTCAAACCATGATGAATCACTAGGTAAAAAGCTTGATTTGGAACCATTAATCAATGGAGATTCTTTCATGAAGTTGAATAAATCCCATAGGAGTTATGTTGAAGAAGTTATTCCACTTTCTAATCAGGATGTCCATGTTTAGCCTGTTTGGACATATGACAAGTTCTTAATGCTTCTAAACAAACCAGGATGAATCACTATGTAAGAAGCTTGATTTGGAACCATTATTCAGTGGAGAGTATCCATGAAGTTGAATCAATCCCAAAGAAGTTATGTTTAAGAAGTTATTCAACTTTCTAATCAGGATATCCATGTTTAGCATGTTTGGACATATGACAAGTTCTTGAAGCTTCTAATCAAACCAAGATGAATCACTATGCAAGAAGGTTGATTTGGAACCATTATTCAGTGGAGAGGATCCATGAAGTTGAATAAATCCCAAACGAGTTATGTTTAAGAAGTTATTCCACTTTCTAATCAGGATATCCTTGTTTAGCCTGTTTGGACATATGGCAAGTTCTTAAAGCTTCTAATCAAACCAGGAGTAATCACTATGTAAGAAGCTTGATTTGGAACCATTATTCAGTGGAGAGTATCCATGAAGTTGAATCAATCCCAAAGGAGTTATGTTGAAGAAGTTATTCCACTTACTAATAAGGATATCCATGTTTAGCTTGTTTGGACATTTGGCAAGTTCTTCAAACTTCTAATGAAACCAGGATGAATCACTATGTAAGAAGCTTGATTTGGAACCATTATTCAGTGGAGAGTCTCCATGAAGTTGAATAAATGCCAAAGGAGTTACGTTTTAGAAGTTATTCCACTTTCTAATCAGGATATCCATATTTAGCTTTTTTGGACATATGGCAAGTTCTTCAAGCTTCTAATCAAACCAGGATGAATCACTATGTATAAAGCTTGATTTGGAACCATTATTTAGTGGAGAGTATCCATGAAGTTGAATAAATCCCAAAGGAGTTATGTTTAAGAAGTTATTCCACTTTCTAATCAGGATATCCATGTTTAGCCTGTTTGGACATACGGCAAGTTCTTTAAGCTCTTAATAAACCACGATGAGTCACTATCTAAGAAGCTTGATTTGGAACCATTATTCAGTGGAGAGTATCCATGAAGTTGAATAAATCCAAAAGGAGTTATGTTTAAGAAGTTATTCCACTTTCTAATCAGGATATCCATGTTTAGCATGTTTGGACATATGTCAAGTTCTTCAAGCTTCTAATCAAACCAGGATGAATCACAATGTAACAAGCTTGATTTGGAACCATTATTAAGTGGAGATTCTTTCATGAAGTTGAATAAATCTCATAGGAGTTATGTTGAAGAAGTTATTCTACTTTCTAATCATGATATCCATGTTTAGCCTGTTTGGACATATGGCAAGTTCTTCATGCTTCTAAACAAACCAGGATGAATAACTATGTAAGAAGATTGATTTGGAACCATTATTCAGTGGAGAGTATCCATGAAGTTGAATCAATCCCAAAGGAGTTATGTTCAAAACGTTATTCAACTTTCTAATCAGGATATCCATGTTTAGCCTGTTTAGACATATGACAAGTTCTTGAAGCTTCTAATCAAACCAGGATGAATCACTATGCAAGAAGCTTGATTTGGAACCATTATTTAGTGGAGAGTATCCATGAAGTTGAATAAATTCCAAAGGAGTTATCTTTTAGAAGTTATTCCACTTTCTAATCAGGATATCCATGTTTAGCCTGTTTGGACATAGTGCAAGTTCTTAAAGCTTCTAATAAAACCAGGAGTAATCACTATGTAAGAAGCTTTATTTGGAATCATTATTCATTGGAGAGTATTCTTCAAGTTGAATAAATCCCAAAGGAGTTATGTTTAAGAAGTTATTCAACTTTCTAATCAGGATATCCATGTTTAGCCTGTTTGGACATATGGCAAGTTCTTCAAGCTTCAAATGAAACCAGGATGAATCACTATGTAAGAAGCTTGATTTAGAACTATTATTCAGTGGAGAGTATCCATGAAGTTGTATAAATCCCTAAGGAGTTATGTTTAAGAAGTTATTCCACTTTCTAATCAGGATATCCATGTTTAGCCTGTTTCGACATATGGCAAGTTCTTTAAGCTTCTAATCAAACCAGGTTCAATCACTATGTAAGAAGCTTGATTTGGAACCATTATTCTGTGGAGAGTATCCATGAAGTTGAATAAATCCCAAAGGAGTTATGTTTAAGAAGTTATTCCACTTTCTAATCAGGATATCCATGTTTAGTCTTTTTGGACATATGGCTAGTTCTTGAAGCTTCTAATCTAACCAGGATGAATGAATATGTAAAAAGTTTGATTTCGAACCATTAATCAATGGAGATTCCTTCATGAAGTTGAATAAATCCCATAGGAGTTATGTTGAAGAAGTTATTCCACTTTCTAATCAAGATATCCATGTTTAGCCTGTTTGGACATATGACAAGTTCTTCATACTTCTAAACAAACCAGGATGAATCACTATGTAAGAAGCCTGATTTGGAACCATTATTAAGTTGAGTGGATCCATGAAGTTGAATAAATCCCAAAGGAGTTATGTTTAAGAAGTTATTCCACTTTCTAATCAGGATATCCATGTTTAGCCTGTTTGGACATATGGCAAGTTCTTAAAGCTTCTAATCAAAACAGGAGTAATCACTATGTAAGAAGCTTCATTTGGAACCATTATTCAGTGGAGAGTATCCTTGAAGTTGAATAAATCCCAAAGGAGTTATGTTTAAGAAGTTATTCCACTTTCTAATCAGGATATCCATGTTTAGCCTGTTTGGACATATGGCAAGTTCTTCAAGTTTCTAATCAAACCAGGTTCAATCACTATGTACGAAGCTTGATTTGGAACCATTATTCTGTGGAGAGTATCCATGAAGTTAAATTAATCCCAAAGGAGTTATGTTTAAGAAGTTATTCCACTTTCTAATCATGATATCCATGTTTAGTCTGTTTGGACATAAGGCAAGTTCTTGAAGCTTCTAATCTAACCAGGATGAATGACTATGTAAAAAGCTTGATTTGGAACCATTTATCAGTGAAGAGTCTTTCATGAAGTCGAATAAATCACATAGGAGTTATGTTGAATAAGTTATTCCACTTTCTAATCATGATATCCATGTTTAGCATGTTTGGACATATGGCAAGTTCTTGAAGATTCTAATCAAACCATGATGAATCACTATGTAAAAAGCTTGATTTGGAACCATTAATCAATGGAGATTCTTTTATGAAGTTGAATAAATCCCATAGGAGTTATGTTGAAGAAGTTATTCCACTTTGTAATCAGGATGTCCATGTTTAGCCAGTTTGTATTGACATGAAGACATGAATTTGGATATGAGATAGCCATGACCAGAATGAGAAGAAGAGAAGAACTTCACTTGAGAGAGAATGGGAGCTTGGGCCGTACAAGTGTAAGGATGACCTTGGCTGCCCTAACGTGTCTTGGAAGCCAAGGCATTGATACTAACTCGACCAAGAGGAGTTTTGGAGCTAGAGGACCGTTGGAGATGTCGGCAAGCAAGTGGGATTTGTTTGAATACAAAAATGGATCAGATCACATGTTCCTCTTAAGGATGCAAGCCGTTTGTGACCTGTCCCTTTCATCGACCAGAGCTCCATTCTTTTATTCATTTCTCACTCATGTCTTATGTCTATATAATAGTATTGTATGTGTTCTGAATAACTTAAGGAAATAAAATATCCTTCTCACTCTCTCTCGGTTTCGAACACAAACAACTCTCCTCTCTCTTTCTTATTCTATTTGGATCAAACTCTCTCTCCTTCATATGTTCTTCACGGTTTCTCCCCTTGTTCTTCACTAAACTTACATGGTATCAGAGCTTGCAAGCTCCTAAACTCAGTTTCTCTTCCGCAAAACTACTCTACTCCTCATTCTCTTCCTTTCTATCCGATTACTTTCTCTAAACTTCTTGGAAACACTCTATTACCCACTGGTCAATAGCTACTCGAAATGGAGCAAAACAAATCAGTGGTGATTCCAGTCACTCTCAAAGGAGTGAACTACCTTCTCTGGTCAAGATTGACTAAGAATGCCCTTGGTGGAAGAGGTTTATGGTCCCATATCACTGAAAGTGAGGCGCCAAAACAAACCATTCAAGGAGAAGATGGCAAGGAACTGGTGGTGGCAGAAGAAGACAAGTGGGCTCAAGAAGACCTCATGGTGCTCTCTGTCATGCTAAGCTCCCTGGATGGCCCCATAATGGAGGCATACTCTTACTGTGAGACTGCTAAGCAACTATGGGATACTCTACAAAAGGTATATGGGAATGTCTCAAACCTTAGCAGAGTATTCCAAGTGAAGAAAGCTATCAGCTGCTTGAACCAAGAGGATATGGATTTTAATCATCACTTTGGGAAGTTTAGGGCTCTTTGGGCAGAGCTGGAGATGTTGAGGCCAAGCACCACTGACCCCATAGCCTTGGAAGAAAGGCGTGAACAAGATAAAGTGTTTGCGTTGCTTCTAACACTCAACACCAGCTACAATGACCTCATCAAACATATGCTGAGGGCAGAGAAGCTCCCTTCCCTTGATGATGTGTGTGCCCAAATCCAGAAGGAGCAGGGCTCAGTGGGACTCTTTGGAGGAAAAGGTGACCTAAACATGGCGCATAAAGCTGAAGCTGGAGCCAACAAGGCCTACTTCAAACCAGAGAACAAGCGGGTTCTTTGTGAGCATTGCAAGAAGAGTGGCCATGTGAAGAACCAGTGCTGGATTCTGCATCCACATCTCAGGCCACCATCTAGGTTCAACCAAGGGAGAGCCAATGAAGCTGCTCAATACTCTGATCAGCAAGTTGCTCAACCCATGCGCCCAAATGGTGAAGGAAGAGCCATGATCTCAAATGCCCATGCTGTTGGAGCTTCTTCTCAGCATGCTCAAGATGACTCTGTAATCCGCAAGTCAGACATTGAGGCCCTTATCAAGGCTCTCAATGCAAACTCTGGTAACATCAGTAGTAAGACTTTACATACATCATTGAATGCCAAACCTTTAATCATTGACTCAGGAGCATCTCACCATATGATTAAGGATTCTAGTCTTATTAGCATTGTTGAACCTGCTCTAGGGAGTGTAGTAATTGCTAATGGTGATAGGATACCCATTAAAGGTGTAGGAAACCTGAAACTGTTTGGAAAAGAGTCTAAGGCCTTTTACATGCCCTCATTCACTTCTAACTTGCTTTCAGTTAAAAAAGCTACTACTGATCTCAATTGCAATGTTATTTTTAGTCCTAATGATGTTCATTTTCAGGATATTGAGACAAGTAAGATGCTTGGAAATGGTGTTAGCAAGGGCGGATTGTATTTGCTTGAAGACACCAAACTTAGTTCTGATTCTCCTTATGCTTTTAGTTCTGCTCATGTTCTATCTTCTGATGTATTATGGCATGCTAGATTAGGTCATCCTCATTCACGTGCCTTAGGATTAATGTTGCCTAATATTTCTTTTAAGACTGATAGCTGTGAAGCTTGTATCCTTGCCAAACATTGCAAGACTGTTTTTACTAAATCTACTACCATCTATGAGCATTGCTTTGATTTAGTACATTCAGATGTTTGGACTGCTCCGTGTATCTCTAGGGAAAACCATAAATACTTTGTCACTTTCATAGATGAAAAATCTAAATATACTTGGCTAACCTTAATTCAATCTAAAGATAGAGTCTTAGAAGCTTTTATGAACTTTCAAAGCTATGTCACTAATCATTTCAATGCCAAGATTAAAATATTTAGGTCTGACAATGGTGGAGAATACACAAGTCATGCATTCAAGAACCACTTAGCCAAACATGGAATCATACACCAAACCAGTTGCCCTTACACACCACAACAAAATGGAGTATCTGAGAGAAAGAATCGCCATCTCATGGAAGTTGCTAGGAGCATGATGTTCCATACGAATGTCCCAAAGAGATTTTGGAGTGATGCAGTTGTGGCTGCTTGCTACTTGATCAACAGGACACCCACAAGGATCCTCCATGATGTCTCTCCCTATGAGGTACTGAATACAAACAAGCCCTCCATTGATCATTTGCGTGTGTTTGGGTGCACTTGCTTTGTCTTGATTCCAGGAGGACAAAGAAATAAGCTGGAAGCTAAGAGTGTCAAAGCAATGTTCATTGGTTACTCAGCCAACCAGAAAGGGTACAAGTGCTATATACCCGAGACTAGGAGGGTGATGGTCTCAAGGGATGTTAAGTTCATGGAATCTAAGGGATACTATGATGAGAAGAGTTGGGATAACCTGAAGGATCTCTCACATGCACCCTCGGACAGAGCAACCAACCTGAGAATCATCTTGGAAAGTCTTGGAGTTAGCCAACAAAGAGAAGGAGGAAGAACACAATCAACACCACCCCAAGAGAATGAGCCAGTTCCAGAAACTACTCATCTTGATCATGAAGGGGGGAACCAACCAATACAAGCCGAGACTAGCTCTGAAGTGCATGATCAAGATGAGCAAGAAGAAGAACAACAAGAACTCCATGAGGATCAGACTACTCAAACTGAAGAATCTGAACCAGTACAAGTGCAACCATTAAGGAGAAGCACTAGGATAAGACATGGACCAGAAAATTGGAAGAATACAAGAGTCTACTTCAATGCCAATGCAGTAGCTCATCCAGTACAAGCAGTGTGCTCATTAGCCCAATATCCAGAAGATCATCAAGTCTTTATGAGTAATGTGGATCAAGAGTATATCCCAAAGACCTATGAAGAAGCAATGGCAGATGATGAATGGAAAGAATCAGTGGGAGATGAGATAGGTGCCATGATCAAGAATGATACCTGGTTTGAAACAGAGCTTCCCAAAGGCAAGAAGGCTGTGACAAGTCGCCTAATCTACACCATCAAATATCTAGCCAATGGAAAGCCAGAAAGGAAGAAGACAAGGCTGGTGGCAAGGGGGTTTACTCAAACTTATGGAGAAGACTATCTAGATACCTTTGCACCAGTAGCAAAACTTCACACCATCAGGATCATTCTCTCACTTGCTACCAACTTAGAGTGGGATTTGTGGCAAATGGATGTGAAGAATGCCTTCCTTCAAGGAGAACTAGAAGATGAAGTCTACATGCGCCCTCCTCCTGGTCTTGAAGATATGGTTAAACCAGGCAATGTATTAAGACTCAAGAAAGCCATCTATGGACTGAAGCAATCACCAAGAGCTTGGTACCATAAGCTCAGTACCACCTTGAATGGTAAAGGATTCAACCGTTCTGAAGCAGATCATACCCTATTCACTCTCACCAGCCAACAAGGTATAGTAGTCATCCTTGTGTATGTTGATGATATCATCATCACAGGGAGTGACAAAGAAGGTATACAAACCACTAAAACTTTCTTAAAATCTGTCTTTGATATTAAGGATCTAGGTGAACTAAAGTACTTTCTTGGAATAGAAGTATGCCGCTCTAAAGAGGGGCTCTTCTTATCCCAAAGAAAGTACACACTTGATCTCTTGAATGGAGCAGGTTTGCTTGGAGAAAAACCAGCCAAGACTCCACTTGAAGATGGATACAAGATCTTGCGAGAGGGGGAGTATGAAGCAACACCATTTGATGATCCACAGCAATATAGAAGACTAGTGGGTAAGCTCATCTATTTAACCATTACCAGACCTGATATTTGCTTTGCTGTGAATCAGGTGAGCCAACACATGCAAGTACCAAAGGTCCATCACTGGAAAATGGTGCAAAGAATTCTTAGATACCTTAGTGGAGCTCCTGGTCAGGGAGTATGGATGGGATGCAATGGCAACACTGAAGTGGTAGGATACTGTGATGCTGATTGGGCAGGAGATAGGAATGATAGGAAGTCAACCACAGGCTATTGCACATTCATTGGAGGCAACCTAGTAACATGGAAAAGCAAGAAGCAAAAGGTTGTATCATGTTCAAGTGCTGAAGCTGAGTATAGAGCCATGAGGAAACTTACAAATGAATTGGTATGGATCAAAGGACTTCTCAAGGACTTGGGCATAGAGATCACCTCACCAATCACAATGCATTGCGACAATCAAGCAGCCATTCACATAGCCTCAAACTCAGTGTTCCATGAGAGGACCAAACACATTGAGGTCGATTGCCACAAGGTTAGACAGATGGTAATACAAGGAGTTATCCTGCCATGCTTCACTAGGAGTGAGGATCAGCTGGCAGATATCTTCACTAAGGCCGCAAGCACAAGGGTGTGTGAGTCCATTTATCCAAGGCTTGGACTCATTGACATCAATCAGAAGTAATCCCCTTAACCATGGAGCTTCTACTCTTTTTCCTTAGTATGTTTTTGTCCCACTGGGTTTTGCATACTAAGGTTTTGATGAGGGAAGTCTTCATGGTTTCCAAACTTGACCAACTCTTATGGTCAAGCTTGAGGGGGAGTATTGACATGAAGACATGAATTTGGATATAAGATAGCCATGACCAGAATGAGAAGAAGAGAAGAACTTCACTTGAGAGAGAATGGGAGCTTGGTCCGTACAAGTGTACGGATGACCTTGGCTGCCCTAACGTGTCTTGGAAGCCAAGGCAGTGATACTAACTCGACCAAGAGGAGTTCTGGAGCTAGAGGACCGTTGGAGATGTCGGCAAGCAAGTGGGATTTGTTTGAATACAAAAATGGATCAGATCACATGTTCCTCTTAAGGATGCAAGCCGTTTGTGACCTGTCCCTTTCATCGACCAGAGCTCCATTCTTTTATTCATTTCTCACTCATGTCTTATGTCTATATAATAGTATTGTATGTGTTCTGAATAACTTAAGGAAATAAAATATCCTTCTCACTCTCTCTTGGTTTCGAACACAAACAACTCTCCTCTCTCTTTCTTATTCTATTTGAATCAAACTCTCTCTCCTTCATATGTTCTTCACGGTTTCTCCCCTTGTTCTTCACTAAACTTACAGTTTGGACATATGACAAGTTCTTCATGCTTCTAAACAAACCAGGATGAATCACTATGTAAGAAGCTTGATTTTGAACCATTATTCAGTGGAGAGTATCCATGAAGTTGAATCAATCCCAAAGGAGTTATGTTTAAGAAGTTATTCAACTTTCTAATCAGGATATCCATGTTTAGCATGTTTGGACATATGACAAGTTCTTGAAGCTTCTAATCAAACCAAGATGAATCATTATGCAAGAAGCTTGATTTGGAACCATTATTCAGTGGAGAGGATCCATGAAGTTGAATAAATCCCGAACGAGTTATGTTTAAGAAGTTATTCCACTTTCTAATCAGGATATCCATGTTTAGCCTGTTTGGACATATGGCAAGTTCTTAAAGCTTCTAATCAAACCAGGAGTAATCACTATGTAAGAAGCTTGATTTGGAACCATTATTCAGTGGAGAGTATCCATGAAGTTGAATAAATCCCAAACGAGTTATGTTTAAGAAGTTATTCCACTTTCTAATCAGGATATCCATGTTTAGCATGTTTGGACATATGGCAAGTTCTTAAAGCTTCTAATCAAACCAGGAGTAATCACTATGCAAGAAGATTCATTTGGAACCATTATTCAGTGGAGAGTATCCTTGAAGTTGAATAAATCCCAAAGGAGTTATCTTTAAGAAGTTATTCCACTTTCTAATCAGAATATCCATGGTTAGCCTGTTTGGACATATGGCAAGTTCTTCAAGCTTCAAATGAAACCATGATGAATCACTATGTAAGACGCTTGATTTAGAACCATTATTCAGTGGAGAGTATCCATGAAGTTGTATAAATCCCAAAGGATTTATGTTTAAGAGGTTATTCCACTTTCTAATCAGGATATCCATGTTTAGCATGTTTGGACATATGGCAAGTTCTTCAAGCTTCTAATGAAACAAGGATTAATCACTACTTAAGAAGCTTGATTTGGAACCATTATTCAGTGGAGAGTATCCATGAAGTTGAATCAATGCCAAAGGAGTTATGTTTAAGAAGTTATTCCACTTTTAAATCAGGATATCTATGTTTAGCATGTTTGGACATATGACAAGTTCTTCATACTTTTAAACAAACCAGGATGAATCACTATGTAAGAATCCTGATTTGGAACCATTATTCAGTGGAGAGTATCCATGAAGTTGAATCAATCCCAAAGGAGTTATGTTTAAGAAGTTATTCCACTTTCTAATCAGGATATCCATGTTTAGCCTGTTTGGACATATGACAAGTTCTTGAAGCTTCTAATCAAACCAAGATGAATCACTATGCAAGAAGCTTGATTTGGAACCATTATTAAGTTGAGAGGATCCATGAAGTTGAATAAATCCCAAAGGAGTTATGTTTAAGAAGTTATTCCACTTTCTAATCAGGATATCCATGTTTAGCCTGTTTGGACATATGGCAAGTTCTTAAAGCTTCTAATCAAACCAGGAGTAATCACTATGTAAGAAGCTTCATTTGGAACCATTATTCAGTGGAGAGTATTCTTGAAGTTGTATAAATCCCAAAGGAGTTATGTTTAAGAAGTTATTCCACTTTCTAATCAGGATATCCATGTTTAGCCTTTTTGGACATATGGCAAGTTCTTCAAGTTTCTAATCAAACCAGGTTCAATCACTATGTAAGAAGCTTGATTTGGAACCATTATTCTGCGGAGAGTATCCATGAAGTTGAATAAATCCCAAAGGAGTTATGTTTAAGAAGTTATTCCACTTTCTAATCAGGATATCCATGTTTAGTCTGTTTGGACATATGGCAAGTTCTTGAAGCTTCTAATCTAACCAGGATGAATGACTATGTAAAAAGCTTGATTTGGAACCATTTATCAGTGAAGAGTCTTTCATGAAGTCGAATAAATCACATAGGAGTTATGTTAAATAAGTTATTCCACTTTTTAATCAAGATATTCATGTTTAGCATGTTTGGACATATGGCAAGTTCTTGAAGATTCTAATCAAACCATGATGAATCACTATGTAAAAAGCTTGATTTGGAACCATTAATCAATGGACATTCTTTCATGAAGTTGAATAAATCCCATAGGAGTTATGTTGAAGAAGTTATTCCACTTTCTAATCAGGATGTCCATGTTTAGCCTGTTTGGTCATATGACAAGTTCTTCATGCTTCTAAACAAACCAGGATGAATCACTATGTAAGAAGCTTGATTTGGAACCATTATTCAGTGGAGAGTATCCCTGAAGTTGAATCAATCCCAAAGGAGTTATGTTTAAGAAGTTATTCAACTTTCTAATCAGGATATCCATGTTTAGCATGTTTGGACATATGACAAGTTCTTGAAGTTTCTAATCAAACCAAGATGAATCACTATGCAAGAAGCTTGATTTGGAACCATTATTCAGTGGAGAGGATCCATGAAGTTGAATAAATCCCAAACGAGTTATGTTTAAGAAGTTATTCCACTTTCTAATCAGGATATCCATGTTTAGCCTGTTTGGACATATGGCAAGTTCTTAAAGCTTCTGATCAAACCAGGAGTAATCACTATGTAAGAAGCTTGATTTGGAACCATTATTCAGTGGAGAGTATCCATAAAGTTGAATCAATCCCAAAGGAGTTATGTTTAAGAAGTTATTCAACTTTCTAATCAGGATATCCATGTTTAGCATGTTTGGACATATGATAAGTTCTTGAAGCTTCTAATCAAACCAAGATGAATCACTATGCAAGAAGCTCGATTTGGAACCATTATTCAGTGGAGAGGATCCATGAAGTTGAATAAGTCCCAAACGAGTTATGTTTAAGAAGTT
>MU107350.1:16937-27094 GCA_012274485.2 Sinapis alba
CATGAAGTTGAATCAATCCCAAAGGAGTTATGTTTAAGAAGTTATTCAACTTTCTAATCAGGATATCCATGTTTAGCATGTTTGGACATATGACAAGTTCTTGGAGCTTCTAATAAAACCAAGATAAATCACTATGCAAGAAGCTTGATTTGGAACCATTATTCAGTGGAGAGGATCCATGAAGTTGAATAAATCCCAAACAAGTTATGTTTAAGAAGTTATTCAACTTTCTAATCAGGATATCCATGTTTAGCATGTTTGGACATATGGCAAGTTCTTAAAGCTTCTAATCAAACCAGGAGTAATCACTGTGTAAGAAGTTTGATTTGGAACCATTATTCAGTGGAGAGTATCCATGAAGTTGAATCAATCCCAAAGGAGTTATGTTTAAGAAGTTATTCAACTTTCTAATCAGGATATCCATGTTTAGCATGTTTGGACATATGATAAGTTCTTGAAGCTTCTAATCAAACCAAGATGAATCACTGTGCAAGAAGCTTGATTTGGAACCATTATTCAGTGGAGAGGATCCATGAAGTTGAATAAATCCCAAACGAGTTATGTTTAAGAAGTTATTCCACTTTCTAATCAAGATATCCATCTTTAGCCTGTTTGGACATATGGCAAGTTCTTAAAGCTTCTAATCAAACCAGGAGTAATCACTATGTAAGAAGATTCATTTGGAACCATTATTAAGTGGAGAGTATCCTTGAAGTTGAATAAATCCCAAAGGAGTTATGTTTAAGAAGTTATTCCACTTTCTAATCAGGATATCCATGGTTAGCCTGTTCGGACATATGGCAAGTTCTTCAAGCTTCAAATGAAACCATGATGAATCACTATGTAAGACGCTTGATTTAGAACCATTATTCAGTGGAGAGTATCCATGAAGTTGTATAAATCCCAAAGGAGTTATGTTTAAGAAGTTATTCCACTTTCTAATAAGGATATCCATGTTTAGCCTGTTTGGACATATGGAAAGTTCTTCAAGCTTCTAATGAAACCAGGATGAATCACTATGTAAGAAGCTTGATTTGGAACCATTATCCAGTGGAGAGTATCCATGAAGTTGAATCAATCCCAAAGGAGTTATGTTTAAGAAGTTATTCCACTTTCTAATCAGGATATCCATGTTTATCCTGTTTGGACATATGACAAGTTCTTGAAGCTTTTAATCAAACCAGGATCAATCACTATGAAAGAAGCTTGATTTGGAACCATTATTCAGTGGAGAGTATCCATGAAGTTGAATAAATTCCAAAGGATTATCTTTTAGAATTTATTCCACTTTCTAATCAGGATATCCATGTTTAGGCCGTTTGGACATAGTGCAAGTTCTTAAAGCTTCTAATAAAACCAGGAGTAATCAATATGTAAGAAGCTTGAATTGGAATCATTATTCAGTGGAGAGTATCCTTGAAGTTGAATAAATCCCAAAGGAGTTATGTTTAAGAAGTTATTCCACTTTCTAATCAGGATATCTATGTTTAGCCTGTTTGGACATATGGCAAGTACTTCAAGCTTCAAATGAAACCAGGATGAATCAGTATGTAAGAAGCTTGATTTAAAACCATTATTCAGTGGAGAGTATCCATGAAGTTGTATAAATCCCTAAGGAGTTATGTTTAAGAAGTTATTCCACTTTCTAATCAGGATATCCATGTTTAGCCAGTTTAGACATATGGCAAGTTCTTCAAGCTTCTAATCAAACCAGGAGTAATCACTATGTAAGAAGCTTCATTTGGAACCATTATTCAGTGGAGAGTATCCTTGAAGTTGAATAAATCCCAAAGGAGTTATGTTTAAGAAGTTATTCCACTTTCTAATCAGAATATCCATGTTTAGCCTGTTTGGACATATGGCAAGTTCTTCAAGTTTCTAATCAAACCAGGTTCAATCACTATGTAAGAAGCTTGATTTGGAACCATTATTCTGTGGAGAGTATCCATGAAGTTGAATAAATCCCAAAGTAGTTATGTTTAAGAAGTTATTCCACTTTCTAATCAGGATATCCATGTTTAGTCTGTTTGGACAAATGGCAAGTTCTTGAAGCTTCTAATCTAACCAGGATGAATGACTATGTAAAAAGCTTGATTTGGAACCATTTATCAGTGAAGAGTCTTTCATGAAGTCGAATAAATCACATAGGAGTTATGTTGAATAAGTTATTCCACTTTCTAATCAAGATATCCATGTTTAGCATGTTTGGACATATGGCAAGTTCTTGAAGATTCTAATCAAACCATGATGAATCACTATGTAAAAAGCTTGATTTGGAACCATTAATCAATGGAGATTTTTTCATGAAGTTGAATAAATCCCATAGAACTTATATTAAAGAAGTTATTCCACTTTCTAATCAGGATGTCCATGTTTAGCCTATTTGGACATATGACAAGTTCTTCATTCTTCTAAACAAACCAGGATAAATCACTATGTAAAAAGCTTGATTTGGAACCATTATTCAGTGGAGAGTATCCATGAAGTTGAATCAATCCCAAAGGAGTTATGTTTAAGAAGTTATTCAACTTTCTAATCAAGATATCCATGTTTATCCTGTTTGGACATATGACAAGTTCTTGAAGCTTCTAATCAAACCAGGATCAATCACTATGTAAAACGTTTGATTTGGAACCATTATTCAGTGGAGAGGATCCATGAAGTTGAATAAATCCCAAACGAGTTATGTTTAAGAAGTTATTTCACTTTCTAATCAAGATATCCATGTTTAGCCTGTTTGGACATATGGCAAGTTCTTAAAGCTTCTAATCAAACCAGGAGTAATCACTATGTAAGAAGCTTGATTTGGAACCATTATTCAGTGGAGAGTATCCATGAAGTTGAATCAATCCCAAAGGAGTTATGTTTAAGAAGTTATTCAACTTTCTAATCAGGATATCCATGTTTAGCATGTTTGGACAAATGATAAGTTCTTGAAGCTTCTAATCAAACCAAGATGAATCACTATGCAAGAAGCTTGATTTGGAACCATTATTCAGTGGAGAGGATCCATGAAGTTGAATAAATCCCAAATGAGTTATGTTTAAGAAGTTATTCCACTTTCTAATCAGGATATCCATGTTTAGCCTGTTTTGACATATGGCAAGTTCTTAAAGATTCTAATCAAACCAGGAGTAATCACTATGTAAGAAGATTCATTTGGAACCATTATTCAGTGGAGAGTATCCTTGAAGTTGAATAAATCCCAAAGGAGTTATGTTTAAGAAGTTATTCCACTTTCTAATCAGGATATCCATGTTTAGCCTATTTGGACATATGGCAAGTTCTTCAAGCTTCTAATGAAACCAGGATGAATCACTATGTAAGAAGCTTGATTTGGAACCATTATTCAGTGGAGAGTATCCATGAAGTTGAATCAATCCCAAAGGAGTTATGTTTAAGAAGTTATTCCACTTTCTAATCAAGATATCCATGTTTAGCATGTTTGGACATATGACAAGTTCTTCATACTTCTAAACAAACCAGGATGAATCACTATGTAAAAAGCCTGATTTGGAACCATTATTCAGTGGAGAGTATCCATGAAGTTGAATCAATCCCAAAGGAGTTATGTTTAAGAAGTTATTCCACTTTCTAATCAGGATATCCATGTTTAGCCTGTTTGGACATATGACAAGTTCTTGAAGCTTCTAATCAAACCAGGAGTAATCACTATGTAAGAAGCTTCATTTGGAACCATTATTCAGTGGAGAGTATCCTTGAAGTTGAATAAATCCCAAAGGAGTTATGTTTAAGAACTTATTCCACTTTCTAATCAGGATATCCATGTTTAGCCTGTTTGGACATATTGCAAGTTCTTCAAGTTTCTAATCAAACCAGGGTCAATCACTATGTAAGAAGCTTGATTTGGAACCATTATTCTGTGGAGAGTATCCATGAAGTTGAATAAATCCCAGAGGAGTTATGTTTAAGAAGTTATTCCACTTTCTAATCAGGATATCAATGTTTAGTCTGTTTGGACATATGGCAAGTTCTTGAAGCTTCTAATCTAACCAGGATGAATGACTATGTAAAAAGATTGATTTGGAACCATTTATCGGTGAAGAGTCTTTCATGAAGTCGAATAAATCACATAGGAGTTATGTTGAATAAGTTATTCCACTTTCTAATCAAGATATCCATGTTTAGCACGTTTGGACATATGGCAAGTTCTTGAAGATTCTAATCAAACCATGATGAATCACTATGTAAAAAGCTTGATTTGGAACCATTAATCAATGGAGATTCTTTCATGAAGTTGAATAAATCCCATAGGAGTTATGTTGAAGAAGTTATTCCACTTTCTAATCAGGATGTCCATGTTTAGCCTGTTTGGACATATAACAAGTTCTTCATGCTTCTAAACAAACCAGGATGAATCACTATGTAAGAAGCTTGATTTGGAACCATTATTCAGTGGAAAGTATCCATGAAGTTGAATCAATCCCAAAGGAGTTATGTTTAAGAAGTTATTCAACTTTCTAATCAGGATATCCATGTTTAGCATGTTTGGACATATGACAAGTTCTTGAAGCTTCTAATAAAACCAAGATGAATCACTATGCAAGAAGCTTGATTTGGAACCATTATTCAGTGGAGAGGATCCATGAAGTTGAATAAATCCCAAACGAGTTATGTTTAAGAAGTTATTCCACTTTCTAATCAGGATATCCATGTTTAGCCTGTTTGGACATATGGCAAGTTCTTAAAGCTTCTAATCAAACCAGGAGTAATCACTGTGTAAGAAGCTTGATTTGGAACCATTATTCAGTGGAGAGTATCCATGAAGTTGAGTCAATCCCAAAGGAGTTATGTTTAAGAAGTTATTCAACTTTCTAATCAGGATATCCATGTTTAGCATGTTTGGACATATGATAAGTTCTTGAAGCTTCTAATCAAACCAAGATGAATCACTATGCAAGAAGCTTGATTTGGAACCATTATTCAGTGGAGAGGATCCATGAAGTTGAATAAATCCCAAACGAGTTATGTTTAAGAAGTTATTCCACTTTCTAATCAGGATACCCATTTTTAGCCTGTTTTGACATATGGCAAGTTCTTAAAGATTCTAATCAAACCAGGAGTAATCACTATGTAAGAAGCTTGATTTGGAACCATTATTCAGTGGAGAGTATCCTTGAAGTTGAATAAATCCCAAAGGAGTTATGTTTAAGAAGTTATTCCACTTTCTAATCAGGATATCCATGGTTAGCCTGTTTGGACTTATGGCAAGTTCTTCAAGCTTCAAATGAAACCATGATGAATCACTATGTAAGACGCTTGATTTAGAACCATTATTCAGTGGAGAGTATCCATGAAGTTGTATAAATCCCAAAGGAGTTATGTTTAAGAAATTATTCCACTTTCTAATCAGGATATCCATGTTTAGCCTGTTTGGACATATGGAAAGTTCTTCAAGCTTCTAATGAAACCAGGATGAATCCCTATGTAAGAATCTTGATTTGGAACCATTATTCAGTGGAGAGTATCCATGAAGTTTGATGAATCCCTTATGATGGGATCCTTTTTTGTCCCTGATTCTTTGAAGGATGATCTTCTGGTTTGAGAGAGAAATAAGTTGATTTTAGATGGAAATGGATGGTTTGATGGGATGATCTTCAGATATGATCTTTGAAATGATCAAATCTTGTGTAGAATTGTCTAGATCAAGAGAATGAACTCTGTTTTTGATCAAAGACAGGTTGCTTACAGAGAATGAACTCCTAGCAATCTATGTTCAAGGATGAACAAAGGATTCACAAATTTAGAGAGAGTTTTTGATAAAAAGAGTGAATCATTATTTCTAAAACAAAGAGAGTTTAAGTAGAGAAGAAGGAAATGAAAAGTCCTAAAATTGTAGAAAAATAAGAAAAACTTAGATAAAACTAAAATTGTCTTGAAAACTCCATAATAATTATTTTTGCTGATATCTTGACTTGATTTTCGTGGCTGGCCATTCAGAAAGAGAGAATGGATCCTCGACTTGGGTATTGATCTTCTTTTAGGTTGTGAAAAATTCCTAAGCCATTCATGAGGCTGATCCACATCTTTTCCATCTTGTTAGACATCAGTTTCATAGCCAAAATAAGCTCATTATGCTCCATTCCAAACTTAGATCCATCTTCAAGCTTTCCATTCAGCCATCCCGGTTTATCCTTTGTTGCATAGTCAGCTGGTTCAACCATGGTTGCATCAAAGTTGAATCAATCCCAAAGGAGTTATGTTTAAGAAGTTATTCCACTTTCTAATCAGGATATCCATGTTTAGCCTGTTTGGACATATGACAAGTTCTTGAAGTTTATAATCAAACCACGATGAATCACTATGCAAGAAACTTGATTTGGAACCATTATTCAGTGGAGAGTATCCATGAAGTTGAATAAATTCCAAAGGAGTTATCTTTTAGAAGTTATTCCACTTTCTAATCAGGATATCCATGTTTAGCCTGTTTGGACATAGTGCAAGTTCTTAAAGCTTCTAATAAAACCAGGAGTAATCACTATGTAAGAAGCTTGATTTGGAATCATTATTCAGTGGAGAGTATCCTTGAAGTTGAATAAATCCTAAAGGAGTTATGTTTAAGAAGTTATTCCACTTTCTAATCAGGATATCCATGTTTAGCCTGTTTGGACATATGGCAAGTTCTTCAAGCTTCAAATGAAACCAGGATGAATCAGTATGTAAGAAGCTTGATTTAGAACCATTATTCAGTGGAGAGTATCCATGAAATTGTATAAATCCCTAAGGAGTTATGTTTAAGAAGTTATTCCACTTTCTAATCAGGATATCCATGTTTAGTCTGTTTGGACATATGGCAAGTTCTTGAAGCTTCTAATCTAACCAGGATGAATGACTATGTAAAAAGCTTGATTTGGAACCATTTATCAGTGAAGAGTCTTTCATGAAGTCGAATAAATCACATAGGAGTTATGTTGAATAAGTTATTCCACTTTTTAATAAAGATATCCATGTTTAGCATGTTTGGACATATGGCAAGTTATTGAAGATTCTAATCAAACCATGATGAATCACTATGTAAAAAGCTTGATTTGGAACCATTAATCAATGGAGATTCTTTCATGAAGTTGAATAAATCCCATAGGAGTTATGTTGAAGAAGTTATTCCACTTTCTAATCAGGATGTCCATGTTTAGCCTTTTTGGACATATGACAAGTTCTTAATGCTTCTAAACAAACCAGGATGAATCAATATGTAAAAAGCTTGATTTGGAACCATTATTCAGTTGAGAGTATCCATGAAGTTGAATCAATCCCAAAGGAGTTATGTTTAAGAAGTTATTAAACTTTCTAATCATGATATCTATGTTTAGCATGTTTGGACATATGACAAGTTCTTGAAGCTTCTAATCAAACCAAGATGAATCACTATGTAAGAAGATTCATTTGGAACCATTATTCAGTGGAGAGTATCCATGAAGCTGAATAAATCCCAAAGGAGTTATGTTTAAGAAGTTATTCCACTTTCTAATCAGGATATCCATGGTTAGCCTGTTTGGACATATGGCAAGTTCTTCAAGCTTCTAATGAAACCAGGATGAATCACTATGTAAGAAGCTTGATTTGGAACCATTATTCAGTGGAGAGTATCCATGAAGTTGAATCAATCCCAAAGGAGTTATGTTTAAGAAGTTATTCCACTTTCTAATCAGGATATCCATGTTTAGCCTGTTTGGACATATGACAAGTTCTTGAAGCTTCTAATCAAACCAAGATGAATCACTATGCAAGAAGCTTGATTTGGAACCATTATTCAGTGGAGAGTATCCATGAAGTTGAATAAATCCCAAAGGAGTTATGTTTAAGAAGTTATTCCACTTTCTAATCAGGATATCCATGGTTAGCCTGTTTGGACATATGGCAAGTTCTTCAAGCTTCAAATGAAACCATGATGAATCACTATGTAAGACGCTTGATTTTGAACCATTATTTAGTGGAGAGTATCCATGAAGTTGTATAAATCCCAAAGGAGTTATGTTTAAGAAGTTATTCCACTTTCTAATCAGGATATCCATGTTTAGCCTGTTTGGACATATGGAAAGTTCTTCAGGCTTCTAATGAAACCAGGATGAATAACTATGTAAGAAGCTTGATTTGGAACCATTATTCAGTGGAGAGTATCCATGAAGTTGAATCAATCCCAAAGGAGTTATGTTTAAGAAGTTATTCCACTTTCTAATCAGGATATCCATGTTTAGCCTGTTTGGACATATGACAAGTTCTTGAAGCTTATAATCAAACCAGGATGAATCACTATGCAAGAAGCTTGATTTGGAACCATTATTCAGTGGAGAGTATCCATGAAGTTGAATAAATTCCAAAGGAGTTATCTTTTAGAAGTTATTCCACTTTCTAATCAGGATATCCATGTTTAGCCTGTTTGGACATAGTGCAAGTTCTTAAAGCTTCTAATAAAACCAAGAGTAATCACTATGTAAGAAGCTTGATTTGGAATCATTATTCAGTGGAGAGTATCCTTGAAGTTGAATAAATCCCAAATGAGTTATGTTTAAGAAGTTATTCCACTTTCTAATCAGGATATCCATGTTTAGCCTGTTTGGACATATGGCAAGTTCTTCAAGCTTCTAATTAAAGCAGGTTCAATCACTATGTAAGAAGCTTGATTTGGAACCATTATTCTGTGGAGAGTATCCATGAAGTTGAATAAATCTCAAAGGAGTTATGTTTAAGAAGTTATTCCACTTTCTAATCAGGATATCCATGTTTAGTCTGTTTGGACATATGGCAAGTTCTTGAAGCTTCTAATCTAACCAGGATGAATGACTATGTAAAAAGCTTGATTTGGAACCATTTATCAGTGAAGAGTCTTTCATGAAGTCGAATAAATTACATAGGAGTTATGTTGAATAAGTTATTCCACTTTCTAATCAAGATATCCATGTTTAGCATGTTTGGAAATATGGCAAGTTCTTGAAGATTCTAATCAAACCATGATGAATCACTATGTAAAAAGCTTGATTTGGAACCATTAATCAATGGAGATTCTTTCATGAAGTTGAATAAATCCCATAGGAGTTATGTTGAAGAAGTTATTCCACATTCTAATCAGGATGTCCATGTTTAGCCTGTTTGGACATATGACAAGTTCTTCATGCTTCTAAACAAACCAGGATGAATCACTATTTAAAAAGCTTGATTTAAACCATTATTCAGTGGAGACTATCCATAAAGTTGAATCAATCCCAAAGGAGTTATGTTTAAGAAGTTATTCAACTTTCTAATCAGGATATCCATGTTTAGCATGTTTGGACATATGACAAGTTCTTGAAGCTTCTAATCAAATCAAGATGAATCACTATGCAAGAAGCTTGATTTGGAACCATTATTCAGTGGAGAGGATCCATGAAGTTGAATAAATCCCAAACGAGTTATGTTTAAGAAGTTATTCCACTTTCTAATCAGGATATCCACGTTTAGCCTGTTTGGACATATGGCAAGTTCTTAAAGCTTCTAATCAAACCAGGAGTAATCACTATGTAAGAAGCTTGATTTGGAACCATTATTCAGTGGAGAGTATCCATGAAGTTGAATCAATCCCAAAGGAGTTATGTTTAAGAAGTTATTCAACTTTCTAATAAGGATATCCATGTTTAGCATGTTTGGACAAATGATAAGTTCTTGAACCTTCTAATCAAACCAAGATGAATCACTATGCAAGAAGCTTGATTTGGAACCATTATTCAGTGGAGAGGATCCATGAAGTTGAATAAATCCCAAACGAGTTATGTTTAAGAAGTTATTCCACTTTCTAATCAGGATATCCATGTTTAGCCTATTTGGACATATGGCAAGTTCTTAAAGCTTCTAATCAAACCAGGAGTAATCACTATGTAAGAAGATTCTTTGGAACCATTATTCAGTGGAGAGTATCCTTGAATTTGAATAAATCCCAAAGGAGTTATGTTTAAGAAGTTATTCTACTTTCTAATCAGGATATCCATGTTTAGCCTGTTTGGACATATGACAAGTTCTTGAAGCTTCTAATCAAACCAAGATGAATCACTATGCAAGAAGCTTGATTTGGAACCATTATTCAGTGGAGAGGATCCATGAAGTTGAATAAATCCCAAACGAGTTATGTTTAAGAAGTTATTCCACTTTCTAATCAGGATATCCAT
>MU107350.1:31307-46237 GCA_012274485.2 Sinapis alba
GAGTCTTATGATCAAGTTTAGGTACTCATAAACCCTGGATCATGGCCTTTCTTCAATGGCAAGCAGGCACCAATGCCTTCCTTGCTTCACACTCATCACACCTTTGAGCTTCTTCTTGTGGTCAGAGCTTCTCTCCCCGTTTCTTGTGGCTTCTTGCCTTCATCATGGGTTGAGTCCTAGCCTGCCTTGTTTATGAGCTCAATAGGTACCTGATTCAAACAATGCACAAACACATGCATCAATTCTCAAGGGGCAAACCTATTCAATCATATGAATGAGTATAGATTTAGGTACTTCCCTTGCATAAGTTTCTGAAGAATAGACATTTGATTCTCATATTAAAACCCCTCCTCAAGCTTGACCTGAGAATGAGAGTATGTGGTCAAGCTTGGAAGATGATAGCCAATGATTATCACCAATGCCTTGAGACCACAGCCTTCTTGAGTGTACTTCCTGTCCACCCTCTTGGCATCAGGTAAATAACTTCTGAGCAATCTCTCCACTGCTCCATTCATCCTCTCAACCATCTTGGGAGTTAATGGACACAATCAGTGTCCAAAGGATTGATGGGCAGTGGGCAATCTCCATGGTCAGGAATATGCATCTTGTGCAGGCTCTGATCAACATGGGCAACCTGACAAACCAACACTAAGACAAGCATCAATAGACAACAAGAGATCAGAACATGGGTTTTTCACCAAGTCTGATCTTTATAACACATTTGATACAAGCAATGAGCAAGAAATGGACAAATATCTTCATGATTTTATCCTAGAAACACTCTCTGAATCCTAATCAACAAGACTAAGCATTCAGGCAACAACACAATCAATTTTCCTAAGGGCAGAAGCAAGACAATTGTTTCAAGACAGCTTAACTTCAAAACAGTTTAACAACCTTAGGCAGATTCTAACAAGATTGTGAGACTAGAGATTTAAGTAACCAGAGAATAAGTAACCAGAGAATAAGTAGAGTATAGAGAATAATGTAACCAGACTATTAGTAGCCAGAGAATGGGAGAATGATGGAGAATAAGTAACCTGAGAATCAGAGAATGAGAGAATAGAGAATAGAGAATTAATTACTCAAGAGTTCTAATGGGCAGAGTTTTGCTATGTTTTCTTGAGCATTGCGGAAGCATATTAACAGCCAGGAGCAACCATTACTTCATCAAGAATCTGGTGCTTTAGTAGCTGAAAGACAATGGACCATTGGACAATCAATTTATCCACTGATCTTAGACATGTGCCACTGAAATAACTCATATACTGATGTTTTCCAGGGCTTGCAACAAGAGAACCATCAGAATAACACATGAACAAGTTTTTTCTGTGGCTTAGACAACATTGAAACCAATGGATCAAAACAGTTTGTCCACTGGTCAAAGAGATGCTCCATTAATAGAGAGAGCTATTATCCACTGGATAAAGCAGAGTGAGGAGCATTTTCGAAATCTTTCTCTTCCCCAAGCTTGATTCTAGACACTAACAAGTGCATACCAAGCTAACACAATATTGAAGTGGGAGAGAATAGATTTTTGAATCAAAAACAGAGATTAGAGGTGAGTTTTATCCCAAAGAAGAGCAACAAAGCTCTGATACAATGTTGGAATTCATGAGTGTTTGTCTCGTGTCAAGAGAGTATTCAGTTAACTTGTAACTGAATCCCCTTCTACCAAACTACAAGAACTCACCATTCAATGGAAGAGACAACCAACTGGTTGTTGAATCCTCTTAAACAACTTAATAGACACACACATACACAGCTTACAATATAACCAAGATCCTACAAAGTAAACTGGTTATAGGAAGCTGAGAAACTCTAGTTTGAATCTATCCTACTGCAGTAACACAACACTTTGAGTTTGTGTACTTAAGATGGAGAGGATATAGAATCAGTAAGCTAGAGTTTAAGAGAAGATAAAGAAGAGTTTAGAGTGAGTTTTACAAGTATTAGGCTGCCTTAAGAGAAAGAGAGTTAAGGCAGCCTCTAAATCATAACTCTTAACTCCTTACATTGTGAATATTGTTTAGACACAAGCAAGAGAGAGAGACCCACGAAATTAGACAGAGAGAAACTTGTATTGATTCTGGATGGGTGTTACAAGTGATGGACAAGCCTTTAAATAGGCAATACACATGATTAAACAATTACTAAAACAGGGAAACATAAACAAATAATTATGTAGGGAAATGAAGATCAGAACTGGCTGGACAGACTGGTGTAGAGCAGGCTGTCATGGACAGACTGGCATGTCCAGAGGAGGAGAAAGGGACAGGAGAGAGGTTTGCACAGCCTGCTTGTGTGAAAGGGACAGGTCCAACTGCTTCTCCAAAGCAACCCATGTGACTTCTTCTTGTCTAATTCAAACCAGCCTCTCTTATTTAAATTCAAACATGTTTCCTTGACTTCTCAGAGGATCCCACGTCCATACTAAGTCTCCCAACTCTTTTCTTGCCTTACAAGTCAGGNAGTAGAAAGGGACAGGAGGAGGGTTTGGTCTCCATGGTGATAGTGACAGGTCTGCTACAACTCCTTATGCACCCATGTGACTTTTTCTTGCTTAATTCAAACCAGATCCTTCCATTTGAATTCAAACTGAGTATTCTTAGGTTTCTTGAGCTTAGCAACGTGCACAAGGTCCTCCACAACTCATTTCTTGCCTTACAAGTCAGGTTAGGTCAAGTGGTAGCTTGTGGAGCAAGTCTGTACGAACATAACCAAATTGGCTTCTCTTGATGAACTCTCTTTGGATCATCAACCAGCTTCTTCTTCTGGTCATTCCTTTCTTTATTTCAACAAATAAATCTCATAGGAGTTATGTTGAAGAAGTTATTCCACTTTCTAATCATGATATCCATGTTTAGCCTGTTTGGACATATGGCAAGTTCTTCATGCTTCTAAACAAACCAGGATGAATCACTATGTAAGAAGCTTGATTTGGAACCATTATTCAGTGGAGAGTATCCATGAAGTTGAATCAATCCCAAAGGAGTTATGTTCAAAAAGTTATTCCACTTTCTAATCAGGATATCCATGTTTAGCCTGTTTGGACATATGACAAGTTCTTGAAGCTTCTAATCAAACCAGGATGAATCACTATGCAAGAAGCTTGATTTGGAACCATTATTCAGTGGATAGTATCCATGTAGTTGAATATATCCTAAAGGAGTTATCTTTAAGAAGTTATTCTACTTTCTAATCAGGATATCCATGTTTAGCCTGTTTGGACATAGTGCAAGTTCTTAAAGCTTCTAATAAAACAAGGAGTAATCACTATGTAAGAAGCTTGATCTGAAACCATTATTCAGTGGAGAGTATCCTTGAAGTTGAATAAATCCCAAAGGAATTGTGTTTTAAGAAGTTATTCCACTTTCTAATCAGGATATCCATGTTTAGCATGTTTGGACATATGGCAAGTTCTTCAAGCTTCTAATGAAACCAGGATGAATTACTATGTAAGAATCTTGATTTAGAACCATTATTCAGTGGATAGTATCCATGAATTTTTATAAATCCCAAAGGAGTTATGTTTAAGAAGTTATTCAAATTTCTAATCAGGATATCCATGTTTAGCCTGTTTGGACATATGGCAAGTTCTTCAATCTTCTAATCAAACCAGGTTCAACCACTATTAAGAAGCTTGATTTGGAACCATTATTCTGTGGAGAGTATCCATGAAGTTGAATAAATCCCAAAGGAGTTATGGTTAAGACGTTATTCCACTTTCTAATCAGGATATCCATGTTTAGTTTCTTTGGACATATGGCAAGTTCTTGAAGCTTCTAATCTAACCAGGATGAATGACTATGTAAAAATCTGGATTTGGAACCATTTATCAGTGAAGAGTCTTTCATGAAGTCGAATAAATCACATAGGAGTTATGTCGAATAAGGTATTCCATTTTCTAATCAAGATATCCATGTTTAGCCTGTTTGGACATATGGCAAGTTCTTCAAGCTTTTAATCAAACCAGGATGAATCACTATGTAAAAGCTTAAAATTCTACCATTAATCAATGGATATTCTTTCATGAAGTTGAATAAATCCCATAGGAGTTATGTTGAAGAAGTTATTCCACTTTCTAATAAGGATATCCATGCTTAGCTTGTTTGGACATATGGCAAGTTCTTCAAGCTTCTAATCAAACTAGGATGAATAACTATGCCAGTCGCTTGATTTGGAACCATTATTCAGTGGAGAGTATCCATGAAGTTGAATAAATCCCAAAGAAGTTATGTTTAAGAAGTTATTCCACTTTCTAATAAGGATATCCATGTTTAGCCTGTTTGGACATATGGCAAGTTCTTAAAGCTTCTAATAAAACCAGGAGTAATCACTATGTAAGAAGCTTCATTTGGAACCATTATTCAGTGGAGAGTATCCTTGACGTTGAATAAATCCCAAAGGAGTTATATTTAAGAAGTTGTTCCACTTTCTAATCAGGATATCCATGGTTAGCCTGTTTGGACACATGGCAAGTTTTTCAAGTTTCTAATGAAACCAGGATGAATCACTATGTAAGAAGCTTGATTTGGAACCATTATTCAGTGGAGAGTATCAATGAAGTTGAATAAATCCCAAAGGAGTTATGTTTAAGAAGTTATTCCACTTTCTAATCAGGATATCCATGTTTAGCCTGTTTGGACATATGGCAAGTTCTTCAAGCTTTTAATCAAGCCAGGATGAATCACTATGTAAGAAGCTTGATTTTGAACCATTATTCAGTGGAGAGTCTCCATGAAGTTAAATAAATCCCAAAGGAGTTATGTTTTACAAGTTATTCCACTTTCTAATCAGGATATCCATATTTAGCTTCTTTGGACATATGACAAGTCCTTTAAGCTTCTAATCAAACCAGAATGAATCACTATGTAAAAAGCTTGATTTATAACCATTAATCAGTGGAGAGTCTTTCATGAAGTCGAATAAATAACATAGAAGTTATGTTGAATAAGTTATTTCACTTTCTAATCAGGATATCCATGTTTATCCTGTTTGGACATATGGCAAGTTCTTCAAGCTTCTAATCAAACCATGATGAATCACTATGCAAGAAGCTTGATTTGGAACCATTATTCAGTGGAGAGTATCTATGAAGTTGAATAAATCCCAAAGAAGTTTTGTTTAAGAAGTTATTCCACTTTCTAATCAGGATATCCATGTTTAGCCTGTTTGGACATATGGCAAGTTCTTAAAGCTTCTAATCAAACCAGGAGTAATCACTATGTAAGAAGCTTCATTTGGAACCATTATTCAGTGGAGAGTATCCTTGAAGTTGAATAAATCCCAAAGGAGTTATGTTTAAGAAGTTATTCCACTTTCTAATCAGGATATCCATGTTTAGCTTGTTTGGACATATGGCAAGTTCTTCAAGCTTCTAATGAAACCAGGATGAATCACTATGTAAGACGCTTGATTTGGAACCATTATTAAGTGGAGAGTATCCATGAATTTGAATCAATCCCAAAGGAGTTATGTTTAAGAAGTTATTCCACTTTCTAATCAGGATATCCATGTTTAGCATGTTTGGACATATGACAAGTTCTTGAAGCTTCTAATCAAACCAAGATGAATCACTATGCAAGAAGCTTGATTTGGAACCATTATTCAGTGGAGAGTATCCATGAAGTTGAATAAATCCCAAAGGAGTTATATTTAAGAAGTTATTCCACTTTCTAATCAGGATATCCATGTTTCGCCTGTTTGGACATATGTCAACTTCTTGAATCTTCTAATCAAACAAAGATGAATCACTATGTAAGAAGCTTGATTTGGAACCATTATTCAGTGCAGAGTATCCATGAAGTTGAATAAATCTCATAGGAGTTATGTCGAAGAAGTAATTCCACTTACTAATCAGGATATCCATGTTTAGCTTGTTTGGACATTTGGCAAGTTCTTCAAGCTTCTAATGAAACCAGGATGAATCACTATGTAAGAAGCTTTATTTGGAACCATTATTCAGTGTAGAGTCTCCATGAAGTTGAATAAATCCCAAAGGAGTTATGTTTTAGAAATTATTCCACTTTCTAATCAGGATATCCATATTTAGCTTTTTTGGACATATGGCAAGTTCTTCAAGCTTCTAAACAAACCAGGATGATTCACTATGTAAAGTGATTGATTTGGAACCATTATTTAGTGGAGAGTATCCATGAAGTTGAATAAATCCCAAAGGAGTTATGTTTAAGAAGTTATTCCACTTTCTAATAAGGATATCCATGTTTAGCCTGTTTGGACATATGGCAAGTTCTTCAAGCTTCTAATGAAACCAGGATGAATCACTATGTAAGAAGCTTGATTTGGAACCATTATTCAGTGGAGAGAATCCATGAAGTTGAATAAATCCCAAAGGAGTTATGTTTAAGAAGTTATTCCACTTTCTAATCAGGATATCCATGTTTAGCCTGTTTGGACATATGGCAAGTTCTTAAAGCTTCTAATAAAACCAGGAGTAATCACTATGTAAGAAGCTTCATTTGGAACCATTATTCAGTGGAGAGTATCCTTGAAGTTGAATAAATCCCAAAGGAGTTATATTTAAGAAGTTGTTCCACTTTCTAATCAGGATATCCATGGTTAGCCTGTTTGGACACATGGCAAGTTCTTCAAGTTTCTAATGAAACCAGGATGAATCACTATGTAAGAAGCTTGATTTGGAACCATTATTCGGTGGAGAGTATCCATGAAGTTGAATAAATCCCAAAGGAGTTATGTTTAAGAAGTTATTCCACTTTCTAATCAGGATATCCATGTTTAGCCTGTTTGGACATATGGCAAGTTCTTCAAGCTTTTAATCAAGCCAGGATGAATCACTATGTAAGAAGCTTGATTTTGAACCATTATTCAGTGGAGAGTCTCCATAAAGTTAAATAAATCCCAAAGGAGTTATGTTTTACAAGTTATTCCACTTTCTAATCAGGATATCCATATTTAGCTTCTTTGGACATATGACAAGTCCTTCAAGCTTCTAATCAAACCAGAATGAATCACTATGTAAAAAGCTTGATTTAGAACCATTAATCAGTGGAGAGTCTTTCATGAAGTCGAATAAATAACATAGAAGTTATGTTGAATAAGTTATTTCACTTTCTAATCAGGATATCCATGTTTATCCTGTTTGGACATATGGCAAGTTCTTCAAGCTTCTAATCAAACCATGATGAATCACTATGCAAGAAGCTTGATTTGGAACCATTATTCAGTGGAGAGTATCTATGAAGTGGAATAAATCCCAAAGAAGTTATGTTTAAGAAGTTATTCCACTTTCTAATTAGGATATCCATGTTTAGCCTGTTTGGACATATGGCAAGTTCTTAAAGCTTCTAATCAAACCAGGAGTAATCACTATGTAAGAAGCTTCATTTGGAACCATTATTCAGTGGAGAGTATCCTTGAAGTTGAATAAATCCCAAAGGAGTTATGTTTAAGAAGTTATTCCACTTTCTAATCAGGATATCCATGTTTAGCTTGTTTGGACATATGGCAAGTTCTTCAAGCTTCTAATGAAACCAGGATGAATCACTATGTAAGAAGCTTTATTTGGAACCATTATTCAGTGTAGAGTCTCCATGAAGTTGAATAAATCCCAAAGGAGTTATGTTTTAGAAGTTATTCCACTTTCTAATCAGGATATCCATATTTAGCTTTTTTGGACATATGGCAAGTTCTTCAAGCTTCTAAACAAACCAGGATGATTCACTATGTAAAATGATTGATTTGGAAACATTATTTAGTGGAGAGTATCCATGAAGTTGAATAAATCCCAAAGGAGTTATGTTTAAGAAGTTATTCCACTTTCTAATAAGGATATCCATGTTTAGCCTGTTTGGACATATGGCAAGTTCTTCAAGCTTCTAATGAAACCAGGATGAATCACTATGTAAGAAGCTTGATTTGGAACCATTATTCAGTGGAGAGTATCCATGAAGTTGAATAAATCCCAAAGGAGTTATGTTTAAGAAGTTATTCCACTTTCTAATCAGGATATCCATGTTTAGCCTGTTTGGACATATGGCAAGTTCTTAAAGCTTCTAATAAAACCAGGAGTAATCACTATGTAAGAAGCTTCATTTGGAACCATTATTCAGTGGAGAGTATTCTTGAAGTTGAATAAATCCCAAAGGAGTTATATTTAAGAAGTTGTTCCACTTTCTAATCAGGATATCCATGGTTAGCCTGTTTGGACACATGGCAAGTTCTTCAAGTTTCTAATGAAACCAGGATGAATCACTATGTAAGAAGCTTGATTTGGAACCATTATTCAGTGGAGAGTATCCATGAAGTTGAATAAATCCCAAAGGAGTTATGTTTAAGAAGTTATTCCACTTTCTAATCAGGATATCCATGTTTAGCATGTTTGGACATATGGCAAGTTCTTCAAGCTTTTAATCAAGCCAGGATGAATCACTATGTAAGAAGCTTGATTTTGAACCATTATTCAGTGGAGAGTCTCCATGAAGTTAAATAAACCCCAAAGGAGTTATGTTTTACAAGTTATTCCACTTTCTAATCAGCATATCCATATTTAGCTTCTTTGGACATATGACAAGTCCTTCAAGCTTCTAATCAAACCAGAATGAATCACTATGTAAAAAGCTTGATTTAGAACCATTAATCAGTGGAGAGTCTTTCATGAAGTCGAATAAATAACATAGAAGTTATGTTGAATAAGTTATTTCACTTTCTAATCAGGATATCCATGTTTATCCTGTTTGGACATATGGCAAGGTCTTCAAGCTTCTAATCAAACCATGATGAATCACTATGCAAGAAGCTTGATTTGGAACCATTATTCAGTGGAGAGTATCTATGAAGTTGAATAAATCCCAAAGAAGTTATGTTTAAGAAGTTATTCCACTTTCTAATCAGGATATCCATGTTTAGCCTGTTTGGACATATGGCATGTTCTTAAAGCTTCTAATCAAACCAGGAGTAATCACTATGTAAGAAGCTTCATTTGGAACCATTATTCAGTGGAGAGTATCCTTGAAGTTGAATAAATCCCAAAGGAGTTATGTTTAAGAAGTTATTCCACTTTCTAATCAGGATATCCATGTTTAGCTTGTTTGGACATATGGCAAGTTCTTCAAGCTTCTAATGAAACCAGGATGAATCACTATGTAAGAAGCTTTATTTGGAACCATTATTCAGTGTAGAGTCTCCATGAAGTTGAATAAATCCCAAAGGAGTTATGTTTTAGAAGTTATTCCACTTTCTAATCAGGATATCCATATTTAGCTTTTTTGGACATATGGCAAGTTCTTCAAGCTTCTAAACAAACTAGGATGATTCACTATGTAAAATGATTGATTTGGAACCATTATTTAGTGGAGAGTATCCATGAAGTTGAATAAATCCCAAAGGAGTTATGTTTAAGAAGTTATTCCACTTTCTAATAAGGATATCCATGTTTAGCCTGTTTGGACATATGGCAAGTTCTTCAATCTTTTAATCAAGCCAGGATGAATCACTATGTAAGAAGCTTGATTTTGAACCATTATTCAGTGGAGAGTCTCCATGAAGTTAAATAAATCCCAAAGGAGTTATGTTTTACAAGTTATTCCACTTTCTAATCAGGATATCCATATTTAGCTTCTTTGGACATATGACAAGTTCTTCAAGCTTTTAATCAAACCAGAATGAATCACTATGTAAAAAGCTTGATTTAGAACCATTAATCAGTGGAGAGTCTTTCATGAAGTCGAATAAATAACATAGAAGTTATGTTGAATAAGTTATTTCACTTTCTAATCAGGATATCCATGTTTATCCTGTTTGGACATATGGCAAGTTCTTCAAGCTTCTAATCAAACCAGGATGAATCACTATGCAAGAAGCTTGATTTGGAACCATTATTCAGTGGAGAGTATCTATGAAGTTGAATAAATGAAGAGAATCACAAACTAGACTAGACTTTACTCATAAGAGCTTATTGTCACACAAAATAGAAATAGCTCTAGAGAGCTTTATTAGAAACAGAAATAGAAAGGACGTAAGAAACTAGCTTTGTCACCAAGATATATAAAGTTCAGATTGAATCATAAATTGATAAGAGAAGGGCTGCTCTTGCAGCCAAAGTTACAAACATTAAACATATAGTGGCATATATATAGCATAAGAAACCCTAGTTACATGAGCTTAGGTAATGGGCTTGCGGTCTTTAATTAGGCCTTGCTAATAATAAATCCCAAAGAAGTTATGTTTAAGAAGTTATTCCACTTTCTAATCAGGATATCCATGTTTAGCCTGTTTGGACATATGGCAAGTTCTTAAAGCTTCTAATAAAACCAGGAGTAATCACTATGTAAGAAGCTTCATTTGGAACCATTATTCAGTGGAGAGTATCCTTGAAGTTGAATAAATCCCAAAGGAGTTATATTTAAGAAGTTGTTCCACTTTCTAATCAGGATATCCATAGTTAGCCTGTTTGGACACATGGCAAGTTCTTCAAGTTTCTAATGAAACCAGGATGAATCACTATGTAAGACGCTTGATTTTGGAACCATTATTAAGTGGAGAGTATCCATGAAGTTGAATCAATCCCAAAGGAGTTATGTTTAAGAAGTTATTCCACTTTCTAATCAGGATATCCATGTTTAGCCTGTTTGGACATATGACAAGTTCTTGAAGCTTCTAATCAAACCAAGATGAATTACTATGCAAGAAGCTTGATTTGGAACCATTATTCAGTGGAGAGGATCCATGAAGTTGAATAAATCCCAAAGGAGTTATGTTTAAGAAGTTATTCCACTTTCTAATCAGGATATCCATGTTTTGCCTGTTTGGACATATGGCAACTTCTTGAATCTTCTAATCAAACAAAGATGAATCACTATGTAAGAAGCTTGATTTGGAACCACTATTCAGTGGATAGTATCCATGAAGTTGAATAAATCTCATAGGAGTTATGTTGAAGAAGTAATTACACTTACTAATCAGGATATCCATGTTTAGCTTGTTTGGACATTTGGCAAGTTCTTCAAGCTTCTAATGAAACCAGGATGAATAACTATGTAAGAAGCTTTATTTGGAACCATTATTCAGTGGAGAGTCTCCATGAAGTTGAATAAATCCCAAAGGAGTTATGTTTTAGAAGTTATTCCACTTTCTAATAAGGATATCCATATTTAGCTTTTTTGGACATATGGCAAGTTCTTCAGGCTTCTAATCAAACCAGGATGATTCACTATGTAAAATGATTGATTTGGAACCATTATTTAGTGGAGAGTATCCATGAAGTTGAATAAATCCCAAAGGAGTTATGTTTAAGAAGTTATTCCACTTTCTAATCAGGATATCCATGTTTAGCCTGTTTGGACATATGGCAAGTTCTTCAAGCTTCTAATCAAACTAGGATGAAGAACTATGCCAGACGCTTGATTTGGAACCATTATTCAGTGGAGAGTATCCATGAAGTTGAATAAATCCCAAAATAGTTATGTTTAAGAAGTTATTCCACTTTCTAATCAGGATATCCATGTTTAGCATGTTTGGACATATGGCAAGTTCTTCAAGCTTCTAATCAAACCAGGATGAATCAATAAGTAAAAATCTTGATTTGGAACCATTAGTAAGTGGAGATTCTTTCATGAAGTTGAATAAATCTCATAGGAGTTATGTTGAAGAAGTTATTCCACTTTCTAATCATGATATCCATGTTTAGTCTGTTTGGACATATGGCAAGTTCTTCATGCTTCTAAATAAACCAGGATGAATCACTATGTAAGAAGCTTGATTTGGAACCATTATTCAGTGGAGAGTATCCATGAAGTTTAATCAATCCCAAAGGAGTTATGTTCAAAAAGTTATTCCACTTTCTAATCAGAATATCCATGTTTAGCCTGTTTGGACATATGACAAGTTCTTGAAGCTTCTAATCAAACCAGGATGAATCACTATGCAAGAAGCTTGATTTGGAACCATTATTCAGTGGATAGTATCCATGTAGTTGAATATATCCTAAAGGAGTTATCTTTAAGAAGTTATTCCACTTTCTAATCAGGATATCCATGTTTAGCCTGTTTGGACATAGTGCAAGTTCTTAAAGCTTCTAATAAAACAAGGAGTAATCACTATGTAAGAAGCTTGATTTGGAACCATTATTCAGTGGAGAGTATCCTTGAAGTTGAATAAATCCCAAAGGAGTTATGTTTAAGAAGTTATTCCACTTTCTAATCAGGATATCCATGTTTAGCCTGTTTGGACATAGTGCAAGTTCTTAAAGCTTCTAATAAAACAAGGAGTAATCACTATGTAAGAAGCTTGATTTGGAACCATTATTCAGTGGAGAGTATCCTTGAAGTTGAATAAATCCCAAAGGAATTGTGTTTAAGAAGTTATTCCACTTTCTAATCAGGATATCCATGTTTAGCATGTTTGGACATATGGCAAGTTCTTCAAGCTTCTAATGAAACCAGGATGAATCACTATGTAAGACGCTTGATTTTGAACCATTATTCAGTGGATAGTATCCATGAAGTTGTATAAATCCCAAAGGAGTTATGTTTAAGAAGTTATTCCAATTTCTAATCCGGATATCCATGTTCAGCCTATTTGGACATATGGCAAGTTCTTCAATCTTCTAATCAAACGAGGTTCAATCACTATATAAGAAGCTTGATTTGGAACCATTATTCTGTGGAGAGTGTCCATGAAGTTGAATAAATCCCAAAGGAGTTATGTTTAAGGAGTTATTCCACTTTCTAATCAGGATATCCATGTTTAGTTTCTTTGGACATATGGCAAGTTCTTGAAGCTTCTAATCTAACCAGGATGAATGACTATGTAAAAATCTGGATTTGAAACCATTTATCAGTGAAGAGTCTTTCATGAAGTCGAATAAATCACATAGGAGTTATGTCGAATAAGGTATTCCACTTTCTAATCAAGATATCCATGTTTAGCCTGTTTGGACATATGGCAAGTTCTTCAAGCTTCTAATCAAACCAGGATGAATCACTATGTAAAAAGCTTAAAATTCTACCATTAATCAATGGATATTCTTTCATGAAGTTGAATAAATCCCGTAGGAGTTATGTTGAAGAAGTTATTCCACTTTCTAATAAGGATATCCATGTTTAGCTTGTTTGGACATATGGCAAGTTCTCAAGCTTCTAATCAAACTAGGATGAATAACTATGCCAGACGCTTGATTTGGAACCATTATTCAGTGGAGAGTATCCATGAAGATGAATAAATCCCAAAGGATTTATGTTTAAGAAGTTATTCCACTTTCTAATCAAGATATCCATGTTTAGCCTTTTTGGACATATGGCAAGTTCTTAAAGCTTCTAATCAAACCAGGAGTAATCACTATGTAAGAAGCTTCATTTGAAACCATTATTCAGTGGAGAGTATCCTTGAGGTTGAAAAAATCCCAAAGGAGTTATGTTTAAGAAGTTATTCCACTTTCTAATCAGGATATCCATGTTTAGCCTGTTTGGACATATGGCAAGTTCTTCAAGCTTCTAAAAAAACCAGGATGAATCACTATGTAAAAAGCTTTCTTTGGAACCATTAATTAATGGATATTTTTTCATGAAGTTGAATAAATCCCATAGGAGTTATGTTGAAGAATTTATTCCACTTTCTAATCATGATATCCATGTTTAGCATGTTTGGACATATGACAAGTTCTTGAAGCTTCTAATCAAACCAAGATGAATCACTATGCAAGAAGCTTGATTTGGAACCATTATTCAGTGGAGAGTATCCATGAAGTTGAATAAATCCCAAAGGAGTTATGTTTAAGAAGTTATTCCACTTTCTAATCAGGATATCCATGTTTCGCCTGTTTGGACATATGGCAACTTCTTGAATCTTCTAATCAAACCAAGATGAATCACTATGTAAGAAACTTGATTTGGAACCATTATTCAGTGTAGAGTATCCATGAAGTTGAATAAATCTCACAGGAGTTATGTTGAAGAAGTAATTCCACTTACTAATCAGGATATCCATGTTTAGCTTGTTTGGACATTTGGCAAGTTCTTCAAGCTTCTAATGAAACCAGGATGAATCACTATGTAAGAAGCTTTATTTGGAACCATTATTCAGTGGAGAGTCTCCATGAAGTTGAATAAATCCCAAAGGAGTTATGTTTTAGAAGTTATTCCACTTTCTAATCAGGATATCCATATTTAGCTTTTTTGGACATATGGCAAGTTCTTCAAGCTTCTAATCAAACCAGGATGATTCACTATGTAAAATGATTGATGTGGGACCATTATTTAGTGGAGAGTATCCATGAAGTTGAATAAATCCCAAAGGAGTTATGTTTAAGAAGTTATTCCACTTTCTAATCAGGATATCCATGTTTAGCATGTTTGGACATATGGCAAGTTCTTCAAGCTTCTAATCAAACTAGGATGAATAACTATGCCAGACTCTTGATTTGGAACCATTATTCAGTGGAGAGTGTCCATGAAGTTGAATAAATCCCAAAGGAGTTATGTTTAAGGAGTTATTCCACTTTCTAACCAGGATATCCATGTTTAGCCTTTTTGGACATATGGCAAGTTCTTAAAGCTTCTAATCAAACCAGGAGTAATCACTATGTAAGAAGCTTGATTTGGAACCATTATTAAGTGGAGAGTATCCTTGAAGTTGAATTAATCCCAAAGGAGTTATGTTTAAGAAGTTATTCCACTTTCTAATAATGATATCCATGTTTAGCCTGTTTGGACATATGACAAGTTCTTCAAGCTTCTAATGAAACCATGATGAATCACTATGTAAGAAGCTTGATTTGGAACCATTATTCAGTGGAGAGTATCCATGAAGTTGAATAAATCCCAAAGGAGTTATGTTTAAGATGTTATTCCACTTTCTAATCAGGATATCCATGTTTAGCCTGTTTGGACATATGGCAAGTTCTTCAAGCTTTTAATCAAGCCAGGATGAATCACTATGTAAGAAGCTTGATT
>MU107350.1:46283-58859 GCA_012274485.2 Sinapis alba
TTTGGACATATGGCAAGTTCTTCAAGCTTTTAATCAAGCCAGGATGAATCACTATGTAAGAAGCTTGATTTGGAACCGTTATTCAGTGGAGAGTCTCCATGAAGTTAAATAAATCCCAAAGGAGTTATGTTTTACAAGTTATTCCACTTTCTTATCAGGATATCCATATTTAGCTTCTTTGGACATATGACAAGTTCTTCAAGCTTCTAATCAAACCAGAATGAATCACTATGTAAAAAGCTTGATTTAAAACCATTAATCAGTGGAGAGTCTTTCATGAAGTCGAATAAATCACATAGAAGTTATGTTGAATAAGTTATTTCACTTTCTAATAAGGATATCCATGTTTAGCCTGTTTGGACATATGGCAAGTTCTTCAAACTTCTAATCAAACCAGGATGAATCACTATGCAAGAAGCTTGATTTGGAACCATTATTCAGTGGAGAGTATCAATGAAGTTGAATAAATCCCAAAGGAGTTATGTTTAAGAAGTTATTCCACTTTCTAATCAGGATATCCATGTTTAGCCTGTTTGGACATATGGCAAGTTCTTCAAGCTTCTAATCAAACTAGGATGAATCACTATGCCAGACTCTTGATTTGGAACCATTATTCAGTGGAGAGTATCCATGAAGTTGAATAAATCCCAAAGGAGTTATGTTTAAGGAGTTATTCCACTTTCTAACCAGGATATCCATGTTTAGCCTTTTTGGACATATGGCAAGTTCTTAAAGCTTCTAATCAAACCAGGAGTAATCACTATGTAAGAAGCTTGATTTGGAACCATTATTAAGTGGAGAGTATCCTTGAATTTGAATTAATCCCAAAGGAGTTATGTTTAAGAAGTTATTCCACTTTCTAATAAGGATATCCATGTTTAGCCTGTTTGGACATATGGCAAGTTCTTCAAGCTTCTAATGAAACCATGATGAATAACTATGTAAGAAGCTTGATTTGGAACCATTATTCAGTGGAGAGTATCCATGAAGTTGAATAAATCCCAAAGGAGTTATGTTTAAGAAGTTATTCCACTTTCTAATCAGGATATCCATGTTTAGCCTGTTTGGACATATGGCAAGTTCTTCAAGCTTTTAATCAAGCCAGGATGAATCACTATGTAAGAAGCTTGATTTGGAACCATTATTCAGTGGAGAGTCTCCATGAAGTTAAATATATCCCAAAGGAGTTATGTTTTACAAGTTATTCCACTTTCTAATCAGGATATCCATATTTAGCTTCTTTGGACATATGACAAGTTCTTTAAGCTTCTTATCAAACATGAATGAATCACTATGTAAAAAGCTTGATTTAAAACCATTAATCAGTGGAGAGTATTTCATGAAGTCGAATAAATCACATAGAAGTTATGTTGAATAAGTTATTTCACTTTCTAATCAGGATATCCATGTTTAGCCTGTTTGGACATATGGCAAGTTCTTCAAGCTTCTAATCAAACCAGGATGAATCACTATGCAAGAAGCTTGATTTGGAACCATTATTCAGTGGAGAGTATCTATGAAGTTGAATAAATCCCAAAGGAGTTATGTTTAAGAAGTTATTCCACTTTCTAATCAGGATATCCATGTTTAGCCTGTTTGGACATATGGCAAGTTCTTCAAGCTCCTAATAAACCACGATGAGTCACTATCTAAGAAGCTTGATCTGGAACCATTATTCAGTGGAGAGTATCCTTGAAGTTGAATAAATCCCAAATGAGTTATGTTTAAGAAGTTATTCCACTTTCTAATCAGGATATCCATGTTTAGCTTTTTTGGACATATGGCAAGTTCTTCAAGCTTCTAATCAAACTAGGATAAATAACTATGCCAGACTCTTGATTTGGAACCATTATTCAGTGGAGAGTATCCATGAAGTTGAATAAATCCCAAAAGAGTTATGTTTAAGAAGTTATTCCACTTTCTAACCAGGATATCCATGTTTAGCCTTTTTGGACATATGGCAAGTTCTTAAAGCTTCTAATCAAACCAGAAGTAATCACTATGTAAGGAGCTTGATTTGGAACCATTATTAAGTGGAGAGTATCCTTGAAGTTGAATAAATCGCATAGGAGTTATGTTGAAGAAGTTATTCCACTTTCTAATAATGATATCCATGTTTAGCCTGTTTGGACATATGACAAGTTCTTCAAGCTTCTAATGAAACCAGGATGAATCACTATGTAAGAAGCTTGATTTGGAACCATTATTCAGTGGAGAGTATCCATGAAGTTGAATAAATCCCAAAGGAGTTATGTTTAAGATGTTATTCCACTTTCTAATCAGGATATCCATGTTTAGCCTGTTTGGACATATGGCAAGTTCTTCAAGCTTTTAATCAAGCCAGGATGAATCACTATGTAAGAAGCTTGATTTGGAACCGTTATTCAGTGGAGAGTCTCCATGAAGTTAAATAAATCCCAAAGGAGTTATGTTTTACAAGTTATTCCACTTTCTTATCAGGATATCCATATTTAGCTTCTTTGGACATATGACAAGTTCTTCAAGCTTCTAATAAAACCAGAATGAATCACTATGTAAAAAGCTTGATTTAGAACCATTAATCAGTGAAGAGTCTTTAATGAAGTCGAATAAATCACAAAGAAGTTATGTTGAATAAGTTATTTCACTTTCTAATCAGGATATCCATGTTTAGCCTGTTTGGACATATGGCAAGTTCTTCAAGCTTCTAATCAAACCAGGATGAATCACTATGCAAGAAGCTTGATTTGGAACCATTATTCAGTGGAGAGTATCCATGAAGTTGAATAAATCCCAAAGAAGTTATGTTTAAGAAGTTATTCCACTTTCTAATCAAGATATCCATGTTTAGCCTGTTTGGACATATGACAAGTTCTTCAAGCTTCTAATCAAACCAGGATGAATCACTATGTAAGAAGCTTGATTTGGAACCATAATTCAGTGGAGAGTCTCCAAGAAGTTAAATAAATCTCAAAGGAGTTATGTTGAAGAAGTTATTCCACTTTCTAATCAGGATATCCATGTTTAGCATGTTTGGATATATGTCAAGTTCTTCAAGCTTCTAATCAAACCAGGATGAATCACTATGCAAGAAGCTTGATTTGGAACCATTATTCAGTGGATAGTATCCATGAAGTTGAATAAATTCCAAAGGAGTTATGTTTAAGAAGTTATTCCAATTTCTAATCAGGATATCCATGTTTAGCATGTTTGGACATATGGCAAGTTCTTCAATCTTCTAATCAAACCAGGTTCAATCACTATGTAAGAAGCTTGATTTGGAACCATTATTCAGTGGAGAGTATCCATGAAGTTGAATAAATCCCAAAGGAGTTATGTTTAAGAAGTTATTCCACTTTCTAATCAGGATATCCATGTTTAGTTTGTTTGGACATATGGCAAGTTCTTGAAGCTTCTAATCTAACCAGGATGAATGACTATGTAAAAAGCTGGATTTGGAACCATTTATCAGTGAAGAGTCTTTCATGAAGTCGAATAAATCACATATGAGTTATGTCGAATAAGGTATTCCACTTTCTAATCAAGATATCCATGTTTAGCATGTTTGGACATATGGCAAGTTCTTGAAGCTTCTAATCAAACCAGGATGAATCACTATGTAAAAAGCTTAAAATTCTACCATTAATCAATGGATATTCTTTCATGAAGTTGAGTAAATCCCATAGGAGTTATGTTGAAGAAGTTATTCCACTTTCTAATAACGATATCCAGTTTTAGCTTGTTTGGACATATGGCAAGTTCTTCAAGCTTCTAATCAAACTAGGATGAATAACTATCCCAGACGCTTGATTTGGAACCATTATTCAGTGGAGAGTATCCATGAAGTTGAATAAATCCTAAAGGAGTTATGTTTAAGAAGTTATTCCACTTTCTAATATGGATATCCATGTTTAGCCTGTTTGGACATATGGCAAGTTCTTCAAGCTTCTAATGAAACCAGGATGAATCACTATGTAAGAAGCTTGATTTGGAACCATTATTCAGTGGAGAGTCTCCATGAAGTTAAATAAATCCCAAAGGAGTTATGTTTTACAAATTATTCCACTTTCTAATCAGGATATCCATATTTAGCTTCTTTGGACATATGACAAGTTCTTCAAGCTTCTAATCAAACCAGGATGAGTCACTATGTAAAAAGCCTAAAATTCTACCATTAATCAATGGATATTCTTTCATGAAGTTTAATAAATCCCATAGGAGTTATGTTGAAGAAGTTATTCCACTTACTAATAAGGATATCCATGTTTAGCTTGTTTGGACATATGGCAAGTTCTTCAAGCTTCTAATCAAACTAGGATGAATAAATATGCCAGACGCTTGATTTGGAACCATTATTCAGTGGAGAGTATCCATGAATTTGAATAAATCCCAAAGGAGTTATGTTTAAGAAGTTATTCCACTTTCTAATCAGGATATCCATATTTAGCCTTTTCGGACATATGGCAAGTTCTTAAAGCTTCTAATCAAACTAGGAGTAATCACTATGTAAGAAGCTTCATTTGGAACCATTATTAAGTGGAGAGTATCCTTGAAGTTTAATAAATCCCAAAGGAGTTATGTTTAAGAAGTTATTCCACTTTCTAATAAGAATATCCATGTTTAGCCTGTTTGGACATATGGCATGTACTTCAAGCTTCTAATGAAACCAGGATGAATCACTATGTAAGAAGCTTGATTTGGAACCATTATCCAGTGGAGAGTATCCATGAAGTTGAATAAATCCCAAAGGAGTTATGTTTAAGATGTTATTCCACTTTCTAATCAGGATATCCATGTTTAGCCTGTTTGGACATATGGCAAGTTCTTCAAGCTTTTAATCAAGCCAGGATGAATCACTATGTAAGAAGCTTGATTTGGAATCATTATTGAGTGGAGAGTCTCCATGAAGTTAAATAAATCCCAAAGGAGTTATGTTTTACAAGTTATTCCACTTTCTAATCAGGATATCCATATTTAGCTTCTTTGGACATATGACAAGTTCTTCAAGCTTCTAATCAAACCAGGATGAATCAATATGTAAAAAGCTTGATGTGGAACCATTAGTAAGTGGAGATTCTTTCATGAAGTTGAATAAATCTCATAGGAGTTATGTTGAAGAAGTTATTCTACTTTCTAATCATGATCTCCATGTTTAGCCTGTTTGGACATATGGCAAGTTCTTCATGCTTCTAAGCAAACCAGGATGAATCACTATGTAAGAAGCTTGATTTGGAACCATTATTCAGTGGAGAGTATCCATGAAGTTGAATCAATCCCAAAGGAGTTATGTTCAAAAAGTTATTCCACTTTCTAATCAAGATATCCATGTTTAGCCTATTTGGACATATGACAAGTTCTTGAAGCTTCTAATCAAACAAGGATGAATCACTATGCAAGAAGCTTGATTTGGAACAATTATTCAGTGGATAGTATCCATGAAGTTGAATAAATTCCAAAGGAGTTATGTTTAAGAAGTTATTCCAATTTCTAATCAGGATATCCATGTTTAGCGTGTTTGGACATATGGCAAGTTCTTCAATCTTCTAATCAAACCAGGTTCAATCACTATGTAAGAAGCTTGATTTGGAACCATTATTCTGTGGAGAGTATCCATGAAGTTGAATAAATCCCAAAGGAGTTATGTTTAAGAAGTTATTCCACTTTCTAATCAGGATATCCATGTTTAGTTTGTTTGGACATATGGCAAGTTCTTGAAGCTTCTAATCTAACCAGGATGAACGACTATGTAAAAAGCTGGATTTGGAAGCATTTATCAGTGAAGAGTCTTTCATGAAGTCGAATAAATCACATATGAGTTATGTCGAATAAGGTATTCCACTTTCTAATCAAGTATCCATGTTTAGCATGTTTGGACATATGGCAAGTTCTTCAAGCTTCTAATCAAACCAGGATGAATCACTATGTAAAAATATTAAAATTCTACCATTAATCAATGGATATTCTTTCATGAAGTTGAATAAATCCCATATGAGTTATGTTGAAGAAGTTATTCCACTTTCTAATAAGGATATCCATGTTTAGCTTGTTTGGACATATGGCAAGTTCTTCAAGCTTCTAATCAAACTAGGATGAATAACTATGCCAGACGCTTGATTTGGAACCATTATTCAGTGGAGAGTATCCATGAAGTTGAATAAATCCCAAAGGAGTTATGTTTAAGAAGTTATTCCACTTTCTAATCAGGATATCCATGTTTAGCCTTTTTGGACATATGGCAAGTTCTTAAAGCTTCTAATCAAACCAGGAGTAATCACTATGTAAGAAGCTTGATTTGGAACCATTATTAAGTGGAGAGTATCCTTGAAGTTGAATAAATCCCAAAGGAGTTATGTTTAAGAAGTTATTCCACTTTCTAATAAAGATATCCATGTTTAGCCTGTTTGGACATATGGCAAGTTCTTCAAGCTTCTAATGAAACCAAGATGAATCACTATTTAAGAAGCTTGATTTGGAACCATTATTCAGTGGGGAGTCTCCATGAAGTTAAATAAATCCCAAAGGAGTTATGTTTTACAAGTTATTCCACTTTCTAATCAGGATATCCATATTTAGCTTCTTTGGACATATGACAAGTTCTTCAAACTTCTAATCAAACCAGGATGAATCACTATGTAAAAAGCTTAAAATCTACCATTAATCAATGGATATTCTTTCAGGAAGTTGAATAAATCCCATAGGAGTTATGTTGAAGAAGTTATTCCACTTTCTAATAAGGATATCCATGTTTAGCTTGTTTGGACATATGGCAAGTTCTTCAAGCTTCCAATCAAACTAGGATGAATAACTATCCCAGACGCTTGTTTTGGAACCATTATTCAGTGGAGAGTATCCATGAAGTTGAATAAATCCCAAAGGAGTTATGTTTAAGAAGTTATTTCACTTTCTAATCAGGATATCCATGTTTAGCCTTTTTGGACATATGGCAAGTTCTTAAAGCTTCTAATCAAACCAGGAGTAATCACTATGTAAGAAGCTTGATTTGGAACCATTATTAAGTGGAGAGTATCCTTGAAGTTGAATAAATCCCAAAGGAGTTATGTTTAAGAAGTTATTCCACTTTCTAATAAGAATATCCATGTTTAGCCTCTTTGGACATATGGCAAGTTCTTCAAGCTTCTAATGAAACCAGGATGAATCACTATGTAAGAAGCTTGATTTGGAATCATTATTCAGTGGAGAGTATCCATGAAGTTGAATAAATCCCTAAGGAGTTATGTTTAAGATGTTATTCCACTTTCTAATCCGGATATCTATGTTTAGCCTGTTTGGACATATGACAAGTTCTTCAAGCTTTTAATCAAGCCAGGATGAATCACTATGTAAGAAGCTTGATTTGGAATCATTATTCAGTGGAGAGTCTCCATGAAGTTAAATAAATCCCAAAGGAGTTATGTTTTACAAGTTATTCCACTTTTTAATCAGGATATCCATATTTAGCTTCTTTGGACCTATGACAAGTTCTTCAAGCTTCTAATCAAACCAGGATGAATCAATATGTAAAAAGCTTGATTTGGAACCATTAGTAAGTGCAGATTCTTTCGTGAAGTTGAATAAATCTCATAGGAGTTATGTTGAAGAAGTTATTCCACTTTCTAATCATGATATCCATGTTTAGCCTGTTTGGACATATGGCAAGTTCTTCATGCTTCTAAGCAAACCAGGATGAATCACTATGTAAGAAGCTTGATTTGGAACAATTATTCAGTGGAGAGTATCCATGAAGTTGAATCAATCCCAAAGGAGTTATGTTTAAGAAGTTATTCCACTTTCTAATCAGGATATCCATGTTTAATTTCTTTGGACATATGGCAAGTTCTTGAAGCTTCTAATCTAACCAGGATGAATCACTATGCAAGAAGCTTGATTTGGAACCATTATTCAGTGGATAGTATCCATGTAGTTGAATAAATCCTAAAGGAGTTATCTTTAAGAAGTTATTCCACTTTCTAATCAGGATATCCATGTTTAGCCTGTTTGGACATAGTGCAAGTTCTTAAAGCTTCTAATAAAACAAGGAGTAAGCACTATGTAAGAAGCTTGATTTGGAACCATTATTCAGTGGAGAGTATCCTTGAAGTTGAATAAATCCCAAAGGAATTGTGTTTAAGAAGTTATTCCACTTTCTAACCAGGATATCCATGTTTAGCCTTTTTGGACATATGGCAAGTTCTTAAAGTTTCTAATCAAACCAGGAGTAATCACTATGTAAGAATCTTGATTTGGAACCATTATTAAGTGGAGAGTATCCTTGAAGTTGAATAAATCCCAAAGGAGTTATGTTTAAGAAGTTATTCCACTTTCTAATAAGGATATCCATGTTTAGCCTGTTTGGACATATGGCAAGTTCTTCAAGCTTCTAATGAAACCAGGATGAATCACTATGTAAGAAGCTTGATTTGGAACCATTATTCAGTGGATAGTATCCATGAAGTTAAATAAATCCCAAAGGAGTTATGTTTAAGATGTTATTCCACTTTCTAATCAGGATATCCATGTTTAGCCTGTTTGGACATATGGCAAGTTCTTCATGCTTCTAAGCAAACCAGGATGAATCACTATGTAAGAAGCTTGATTTGGAACCATTATTCAGTGGAGAGTATCCATGAAGTTGAATCAATCCCAAAGGAGTTATGTTCAAAAAGTTATTCCACTTTCTAATCAGGATATCCATGTTTAGCCTATTTGGACATATGACAAGTTCTTGAAGCTTCTAATCAAACCAGGAGTAATCACAATGTAAGAAGCTTGATTTGGAACCATTATTAAGTGGAGATTATCCTTGAAGTTGAATAAATCCCAAAGGAGTTATGTTTAAGAAGTTATTCCACTTTCTAATAAGAATATCCATGTTTAGCCTGTTTGGACATATGGCAAGTTCTTCAAGCTTCTAATGAAACCAGGATGAATCACTATGTAAGAAGCTTGATTTGGAACCATTATTCAGTGGAGTGTATCCATGAAGTTGAATAAATCCCAAAGGAGTTATATTTAAGATGTTATTCCACTTTCTAATCAGGATATCCATGTTTAGCCTGTTTGGACATATGGCAAGTTCTTCAAGCTTTTAATCAAGCCAGGATGAATCACTATGCAAGAAGCTTGATTTGGAACCATTATTCAGTGGAGAGTCTCCATGAAGTTAAATAAATCCCAAAGGAGTTATGTTTTACAAGTTATTCCACTTTCTAATCAGGATATCCATATTTAGCTTCTTTGGACATATGACAAGTTCTTCAAGCTTCTAATCAAACCAGGATGAATCAATATGTAAAAAGCTTGATTTGGAACCACTAGTAAGTGGAGATTCTTTCATGAAGTTGAATAAATCTCATAGGAGTTATGTTGAAGAAGTTATTCCACTTTCTAATCATGATATCCATGTTTAGCCTGTTTGGACATATGGCAAGTTCTTCATGCTTCTAAGCAAACCAAGATGAATCACTATGTAAGAAGCTTGATTTGGAACCATTATTCAGTAAAGAGTATCCATGAAGTTGAATCAATCCCAAAGGAGTTATGTTCAAAAAGTTATTCCACTTTCTAATCAAGATATCCATGTTTAGCCTATTTGGACATATGACAAGTTCTTGAAGCTTCTAATCAAACCAGGATGAATCACTATGCAAGAAGCTTGATTTAGGACCATTATTCAGTGGATAGTATCCATGTAGTTGAATATATCCTAAAGGAGTTATCTTTAAGAAGTTATTCCACTTTCTAATCAGGATATCCATGTTTAGCCTGTTTGGACATAGTGCAAGTTCTTAAAGCTTCTAATAAAACAAGGAGTAATCACTATGTAAGAAGCTTGATTTGGAACCATTATTCAGTGGAGAGTATCCTTGAAGTTGAATAAATACCAAAGGAATTGTGTTTAAGAAGTTATTCCACTTTCTAATCAGGATATCCATGTTTAGCATGTTTGGACATATGGCAAGTTCTTCAAGCTTCTAATGAAACCAGGATGAATCACTATGTAAGAATCTTGATTTAGAACCATTATTCAGTGGATAGTATCCATGAAGTTGTATAAATCCCAAAGGAGTTATGTTTAAGAAGTTATTCCAATTTCTAATCAGGATATCCATGTTTAGCCTGTTTGGACATATGGCAAGTTCTTCAATCTTCTAATCAAACCAGGTTCAATCACTATGTAAGAAGCTTGATTTGGAACCATTATTCTGTGGAGAGTATCCATGAAGTTTAATAAATCCCAAAGGAGTTATGTTTAAGAAGTTATTCCACTTTCTAATCAGGATATCCATGTTTAATTTCTTTGGACATATGGCAAGTTCTTGAAGCTTCTAATCTAACCAGGATGAATGACTATGTAAAAAGCTGGATTTGGAACCATTTATCAGTGAAGAGTCTTTCATGAACTCGAATAAATCACATAGGAGTTATGTCGAATAAGGTATTCCACTTTCTAATCAAGATATCCATGTTTAGCCTGTTTGGACATATGGCAAGTTCTTCAAGCTTCTAATCAAACCAGGATGAATCACTATGTAAAAAGCTCAAAATTCTACCATTAATCAATGGATATTCTTTCATGAAGTTGAATAAATCCCATAGGAGTTATGTTGAAGAAGTTATTCCACTTTCTAATAAGGATATCCACGTTTAGCTTGTTTGGACATATGGCAAGTTCTTCAAGCTTCTAATCAAACTAGGATGAATAACTATGCCAGACGCTTGATTTAGAACCACTATTCAGTGGAGAGTATCCATGAAGTTGAATAAATCCCAAAGGAGTTATGTTTAAGAAGTTATTCCACTTTCTAATCAGGATATCCATATTTAGCCTTTTTGGACATATGGCAAGTTCTTAAAGCTTCTAATAAAACCAGGAGTAATCACTATGTAAGAATCTTGATTTGGAACCATTATTAAGTGGAGAGTATCCTTGAAGTTGAATAAATCCCAAAGGATTTATGTTTAAGAAGTTATTCCACTTTCTAATAAGGATATCCATGTTTAGCCTGTTTGGACATATGGCAAGTTCTTCAAGCTTCTAATGAAACCAGGATGAATCACTATGTAAGAAGCTTGATTTGGAACCATTATTCAGTGGAGAGTATCTATGAAGTTGAATAAATCCCAAAGGAGTTATGTTTAAGATGTTATTCCACTTTCTAATCAGGATATCCATGTATAGCCTGTTTGGACATATGGCAAGTTCTTCAAGCTTTTAATCAAGCCAGGATGAATCACTATGTAAGAAGCTTGATTTGGAACCATTATTCAGTGGAGAGTCTCCATGAAGTTAAATAAATCCCAAAGGAGTTATGTTTTACAAGTTATTCCACTTTCTTATCAGGATATCCATATTTAGCTTCTTTGGACATATGACAAGTTCTTCAAGCTTCTAATCAAACCAGAATTAATCACTATGTAAAAAGCTTGATTTAGAACCATTAATCAGTGGAGAGTCTTTCATGAAGTCGAATAAATCACATAGAAGTTATGTTGAATAAGTTATTTCACTTTCTAATCAGGATATCCATGTTTAGCTTGTTTGGACATATGGCAAGTTCTTCAAGCTTCTAATCAAACCAGGATGAATCACTATGCAAGAAGCATGATTTGGAACCATTATTCAGTGGAGAGTATCCATGAAGTTGAATAAATCCCAAAGAAGTTATGTTTATGAAGTTATTCCACTTTCTAATCAGGATATCCATGTTTAGCCTGTTTGGATATATGGCAAGTTCTTGAAGGTTTTAATCAAACCAGGATGAATCACTATGTAAGAAGCTTGATATGGAACCATTATTCAGTGGAGAGTCTCCAAGAAGTTAAATAAATCTCAAAGGAGTTATGTTTTAAAAGTTATTCCACTTTCTAATCATGATATCCATATTTAGCTTTTTGGACATATGGCAAGTTCTTCAAGCTTCTAATCAAACCAGGATGAATCTCTATGTAAAAAGCTTGATTTGGAACCATTAATCAGTGGAGAGTCTTTCATGAAGTCGAATAAATCCCATAGGAGTTATGTTGAAGAAGTTATTCCACTTTCTAATCAGGATATCCATGTTTAGCTTGTTTGGACATATGGGAAGTTCTTCATGCTTCTAAACAAACCAGAATGAATCACTATGTAAGAAGCTTGATCTGGAACCATTATTTAGTGGAGAGTATCCATGAAGGTTAATCAATCCCAAAGGAGTTATGTTTAAGAAGTTATTCCACTTTCTAATCAGGATATCCATGTTTAGCCTGTTTGGACATATGACAAGTTCTTCATGTTAGATTTGTAACAATATGAGATTTAGAATGTATTTAGTGAGAGATTTTGTGAGAGTTCATTGATGGAGAATGAAGAACATGAAGAAATAGAGGGAGAGAGAGGGGATTTCGAAATTGAGAGAGATAGAAGGATAAGAATTATTTTCCTTAGTTAATAATGTTCCTGGTTACAACCATTAAATAGGCATACTACTCAGATACAAGTTGACAAGATAATATAATAAACAAATGAGAGAGAACATGACAAAGGGCTCTTGCAGCTGAAGTGAAAGTGACTGCTCATAACTGGTCCCCAATTGATTTTCTGCCTTATCAAACCTCATC